>AWOL01S0012042.1:44217-76983 GCA_000715115.1 Nicotiana otophora | reverse complement strand
TTGATTTGGAAGAATGATGCTCAACTTGGAAGCTTGAAGTTGGCAGAGTTGATCAAGTTTGACTTTTGTGTATTTCACCTTAAATTAGGGTTTTGATGGTTCTGTTAGGTCCAGATGGTAATTTTGGACTCGGGCATATGCCTGGATCTGCATTTGGATGTTTCTAGAAGGTTTTGTATCCAATTGGTGAAAGTTGGCAATTTGAAGGTTTAAAAAGTTTATATGTTTGACCGGGAGTTGACTTCGATGTTATCGGGCTCGAATTGTTGTTTCAGAAGTTATAATATGTTCGTTTTGTCATTTGGGACTTGTATGCAAAGTTTTGTTGGATTCGGGATTGGTTAGGCTTGAATTGGATGCTTTGTTTGAAGTTTGAAGTTTATGAACTTAAGAGATTGATCTTAATCAACAATTCGTGGTTTGGATGTTATTATGTGTGATTTGAGGCCTTAAGTAGCTCTGTGTTAT
Organism: Nicotiana otophora; assembly: GCA_000715115.1. Classification (NCBI taxonomy): domain Eukaryota; kingdom Viridiplantae; phylum Streptophyta; class Magnoliopsida; order Solanales; family Solanaceae; genus Nicotiana; species Nicotiana otophora. Next base: position 76,515 of record AWOL01S0012042.1, on the reverse strand, counting down.
AGTTTGGGACTTGTTGGCATGTTCGGATGGGGTCCCAAGAGGATCAGGTGTGTTTCGGATTGGTTTCGGACCATTTTTGGTTGTTTTAACATTTTTGGTTTTTCTGGTGTGTTAGACGAGCATCGCATTTGCGGTCAAGCATTCGCGTTCGCGGAGAAGAAATATGGCAGGTGTGAAATTGTGAATCGCGATCATGGAATGGAGCTCGCCTGCGCGTTGAGGAGAGGTCTGATGTTCGTCGCGTTAGCAGAAAGGGATCGCGATTGAGTTGAATAGTGGGAACCGATGGACTTGTCTACGCGATCGCATAGTTCATGTCATTTTCACGGGGTTTTGGGCGTAGGTGGTCATCGCGTTCGTGTAGTCAATGTGGCGAACACGAAGCACATTTTTGTGGTAGTGCATCCTTTGTTCATCGCGATCGCGTGGATACAACCGCCATCGCATAAGGTACAAATGGGCAGTGCTTATAAGTACTCTATTTTGAAGGTTTCGGTTATGAGTTATAGAGATTAATTTGGGCGATTTTGGAGGGAAGTTTTACCACATAGATTAGGGTAGGTATTTTTGACTCGGATCTGATTATTTTACATGATTCCATCTTCGATTTTGGCATTTTGATTATGAATCTAAAAGAGAAATTGGGGGTTTTATCTAAACTTTTCTATAGTGAATAATTGGGTTTTAAACATCGATTCAGAGTCGGATTTTAATGAAATTAGTATGGTTGGACTCGTATTCGAATGGGTTGTCAGAATTTGTGAGTTTTGATGCATTTTGAGGTGCGGGCCTGGGTTGATTTATGGTTAACTTTGAGTATTTGATTAAAGATTCGACCTTTATCGTTTGGGTTGGATTCTTATGACATTATTTGATGTTTTTGAGTTGCTTTCGGCTAGTTTCAAGCCGTTCGGAGGTTCGAGATGGTGCTTCTAGAGTATTATTTTGGCTTGCTTGAGATAAGTATCTTACCTAAACTTGATTGAGAAACTAGTTGCCTGAGTTATCTGTAATAGCTACGTGTTGTGGGTGGCGCACATGTGTGGGGCTAAGCCCATATACGTGTAGCGGGGTATTATCCATGCTCGGGTAGTGCTCAAACTATGATAAGCCTTGAGTTGATTGCTAAGCTTCTTGCTGTGATGTTTCTCTTACTTGTACCCATGTTGTGAGCTATTTGAGCCATGTCTGAGGTTACATAGAGGTTAATCTCCTGAATACACCTGATAGTTGCTTTGTGATGTATTTTCCTGATTTGAGCTATGATATCACACTTACATATGCATACACATTAGCATGTCACTTATACCAGTCAAGGAGTATGAAATTTTATATTCATTGATCATATACATGTTTTCTTGTATGTTTTCTTTCTGTGTGATATGGTTTGGACTGGTAGCATGTGACCACGCTAAGCGGATTGTGATATTGTTCATGGGACCACGCTGGGCAGATTGTGATATTATGCATGTGACCATGCTGGGCGAAATATGATATTGTGCAAGTGACCACGATGAGCGGATTGTAATATTATGCATGTGACCACGACGGACGTATTGAGATACTTAGCTTGTGACCACGCCGNATAAGTACTCTATTTTGAAGGTTTCGGTTATGAGTTATAGAGATTAATTTGGGCGATTTTGGAGGGAAGTTTTACCACATAGATTAGGGTAGGTATTTTTGACTCGGATCTGATTATTTTACATGATTCCATCTTCGATTTTGGCATTTTGATTATGAATCTAAAAGAGAAATTGGGGGTTTTATCTAAACTTTTCTATAGTGAATAATTGGGTTTTAAACATCGATTCAGAGTCGGATTTTAATGAAATTAGTATGGTTGGACTCGTATTCGAATGGGTTGTCAGAATTTGTGAGTTTTGATGCATTTTGAGGTGCGGGCCTGGGTTGATTTATGGTTAACTTTGGGTATTTGATTAAAGATACGACCTTTATCGTTTGGGTTGGATTCCTATGACATTATTTGATGTTTTTGAGTTGCTTTCGGCTAGTTTCAAGCCGTTCGGAGGTTCGAGATGGTGCTTCTAGAGTATTATTTTGGCTTGCTTGAGATAAGTATCTTACCTAAACTTGATTGAGAAACTAGTTGCCTGAGTTATCTGTAATAGCTACGTGTTGTGGGTGGCGCACATGTGTGGGGCTAAGCCCATATACGTGTAGCGGGGTATTATCCATGCTCGGGTAGTGCTCAAACTATGATAAGCCTTGAGTTGATTGCTAAGCTTCTTGCTGTGATGTTTCTCTTACTTGTACCCATGTTGTGAGCTATTTGAGCCATGTCTGAGGTTACATAGAGGTTAATCTCCTGAATACACCTGATAGTTGCTTTGTGATGTATTTTCCTGATTTGAGCTATGATATCACACTTACATATGCATACACATTAGCATGTCACTTATACCAGTCAAGGAGTATGAAATTTTATATTCATTGATCATATACATGTTTTCTTGTATGTTTTCTTTCTGTGTGATATGGTTTGGACTGGTAGCATGTGACCACGCTAAGCGGATTGTGATATTGTTCATGGGACCACGCTGGGCAGATTGTGATATTATGCATGTGACCATGCTGGGCGAAATATGATATTGTGCAAGTGACCACGATGAGCGGATTGTAATATTATGCATGTGACCACGACGGACGTATTGAGATACTTAGCTTGTGACCACGCCAGGCGGATCTGTGATATTGAGCTTGTGACCACTTTGGGAGGATTATGATATTGAGCATGTGACCACACCGGCCTATTTGCACGTGACTACGCCGTGTAATGTGTGGATATGGATCCATCCCCCTAGGGTCACCCTCTCATGTGCCTTCTTGATGGTGTACACACGGATTATGAGAAACCGACGAGTTTCTGGTTGATGTGAGCTCTGGGAGAGATGGTTATTTGTTTGGTTCGGTTACTGAGATTCTGATGTAGGCCTGAGAGTCGTGATGTGATTTCTATTTGGATCGGGCGCGCCGAAACAGAGTGATATTTGGTTGTTCCATTTCATACTTACTTACAATTTCCTTGCCTATTTACCCGGTTTATTTGCATATCTTCTTTATATGCTGGGTTATTAACTAAGCAAAATATGTTAAGAAAATATGTGAGCACCAAGACGATTTTATCCATGATTTCGTAATTTTTGATCATATTTATGTTCTATACTTTTTAGAATTTATGAATATGTGCAGGTGATTGACGAGTATCATTTATAATTTTGCTTCTATTACCTTGCAGAGATTAGTTATGATACTTGTTGAGTACATGGGGTCTAGGTTATAATCATAGTTCTAGGTTAGATTTTTTTACCCTAATTATGTAGTTGAAATCTCTAAAAAATCCCCAAATTTTATATTGTGTAGCTCCCAATATGATAAAATAAAGTGTTTATACGAAATGGGGCTATATATGGAAAAAACTGAAATTTCAGCAAAATTTGACTAGGCATTGGCGCTAGTTGGGACATGATGTGTCTCAGCTCTGTCACTCCCCAGGTGCTGCAACAGAGGGTGGATGCCGTCAATGTCTGCTACCATTTTCTATAGTTTTCTCATTACAAAATCATCATCTTATTACTCTAAAATTCACCCGAACCCCACGAAACCCTGTCCAATCATCCTTACTACTTTGTATATCCTATACGAACTTGTCCAAGGTATATCATCAATCTCTAGACCAAGATATGATTTCATCAACTATCTATTACTTCGCCAATATATATATATTTCTATCATCCAACTTATGAGGCATATTACAAGAACAGAATCTCACCTTTTAATAAATCAAAATATTAAATAATACACATAGCTAATGCTAATTATATCAAGATTAATAGTATAAGTACACTTGATGGACAAGAAAAATTATTTTATTAAGTTAGTGCAAAATACCTATCTCTACTTGATATGTACAACACATACAAAATGTACTATCACAAGAAGTCAAAATTATAGTATTTTCATGATCAATATAAATTATATTTAATCTTTAGTTACAATCATTCTGATAGCTTGTCCCATAATTATATTGTGAACATAATCTTTATAATTTATAAGAACCGATGATTTAATCTTTCGTGAACAAGCTAAACTCTATACATTAAATCATCTACTATATAAGTAAAACTTATACACAAATACATGATCTCTTTAAATCTTTATTATAATTAAATACATAATTATTTTATAATAAATACTATATGTAAACACATGGTTAATAGTATATATCCTAACAATTTCCTGCTTAGACTTTTAACTATGGCAAGTGTTAGAATATAATATATTTAAATGCATAGTTAATAATATGTACCCCAACAATGCTTTCTCTTAAGACAAATTTCTATTTTCTTCTAGCCTGTTGTGTGTTGTCTCTAACTATTTTTTCACTCTAAGATTCACCATGACTTAACCTTTCTCCTATCAATTAAACAATTGCACTAACTCATGTCTCATTATTCTATTTGTGGAATTGATTTGGACAAAATCAAATTTCTGTGGAAGAAAAATGCAGAGAAGTTTTTCAATCCACAATTCCACATATAAATCCTAGAACTGGATGACACATGCGTGCAAGGAGGTTTTGAAAGCATATAACATCTTCCACACTAGTGTTTGAACAACTCATTGTTTTGATGCTCTGAATTAGATGCACATGTGGTTCATCCTTTTGAAAAACTGCGTTAACCATGATGAAGCTTGATCATAGACTAAACGACCCATTTATTACAAACAACAAACAATAGCAAATCAATTTTTTTGAGATCTGCTAAGATTGGTGTACAATGTCGGATGATAGAAGAGGAAGAATATATAAGAGAGTATAATAAATGGTCTAAATTATATTATGGGAAAACGACTAAATTTTTTACTGTACTATTCGACGTTGCTCAATTTTAGCCTTTAAACTTTTGATTTATTCATACACTTGCTATTAGAAAATGTAACGACCCGAATGGTCGTTTTGAGCAATTGCGTCCGGTTCGGTAGCTTGAGGTCACGAGAAGCTTCACAAAGTGTATTATGACTTGCGTGCATCATCTGCTTGGGTTTTTGAGAGGTTTGGAAAGGATTTTAAGGAGTGACTCTCATTTGAGAAGCTCGAAGTTAAAAGAATTAACCAAGGTTTGACTTTTGAGTATTTGACCTCGGATTGGAGTTTTGATGGTTCAGATAGGCCCGAATGGTGATTTTCGACTTAGGTATGCGTCCGAATTTGAATTTGAAGGTTCGTAGGGTAATTTGAAGCATTTCGGCGAAATTGAAAAGTTAAAGTTTTGGAAGGTTGAGAGGTTTGACCGAGAGTGGATTTTGATGCTATCGGGGTCGGAATACGATTCCGATAGTTGGATTAGCTCCGTTATGTCATTTGGAAATTGCATGCAAAATTTGACGTCATTCCGAGTTGATTTGATATATTTTGGCGCGAGTTTTGGAAGTTAGAAGATTTAAAAATTCATAAGTTCAATTCGTAGTGTGATTCATAGTTTCGATATTGTTTGATGTGATTTGAGACCTCGGGCGAGTCCGGGTTATATTACGGAACTTGTTGATATATTTTGACGAGGTCCCGGGGGCTTCGGGTGTGTTTCGGATGGGCTACGGGCCACTTTTTTCATGCTTTGAGTTGCTGGTTTCTGGTGTGCCCGTTTGTTCTTCGCGATCGCGAAGTGGTTCTGGGGGATCAGTGATTTCTTCATCGCGGACGCGATGGTGGTCATGCATTCGCAAAGCTCTAGTTGTTTGTTGTTCTCATTTGCGTGCTTGTTTACGCGTCCGCGTAAGGCAACTGGGGCTGGTGGAGTATTTTCTCAACGCGTTCGCAAAAAAATGGATGCGTTCGCATAGCCTTGCATTATTGTTCATCGCGTTTGCAAGGTATATGCCGCGAACGCGAAGCTTGTATTCCCTGGGCAGCAGTTTTGTACTTCGCGATCGCGATGCTTGTTCTGCGATCACGTATGAGGAATGTCTGAGAAGAAATATAAGAACTATATTTCGAGGGTTAGCCATTTTTATCATTTTGGGAGTTGTAGACCTCGGCTTTGGGAGATGTTTCATGGGTTTTTAAAGTAATTCATTAGGGTAAGTTATCTCTACTCGAATCTTATTATATTTCATGAATCCATGGTTATTTTTATCATTTAATTAGTGAATTAAGTTAAACATTCTGGGAAAAATTGTAAAATCATTCAAAACGCAAAATGATGATTTGAAGGGTGAATTGATGTCGGAAATTGATAATTTTGGTATGGTTGAACTCGTATCGGAATGAGTGTTCGAGTTTTATAAATTTTATCGGGTTTCGAGGTGCGGTCCCGGGGGTGACTTTTGGGTTGACTTTTTAGTTTTTGTTAAAGATTGAAACTTTATTATCCAGAATTATTTTCTATGAGTTTTATTTATAATTTGAAGTTATTTTGGCTAGATTTGAGCCGTCCGGAGGTTGTTTCACTCGAGCAGGTCATTTTAGAGTATAGGTCTAGCTTCTTTAAGGTAAGTGTCTTGTTTAACTTTGTATGGGGGAAAACTACCCCTTAGAAATTGACTTAATTATGCTATCTTGTTATGTGAAAGTCGTATACGCAAGGTGACGAGTGGGTACACGGTCTATATGTGATAATGGACCGGTTCAGAGTGTCTAGTCTCTTCCGATGCCTTTAATTGAATGGTCATAACATGTGATATCTCGTTGTTAGTCTACTCTTACATGTTCTATTTGACGTTGTTAGCACTTATTGTACCTCTTACTCGCTATTTGACCCTTATATGCCTTAGTTGAAGTTATTACCTTCCTTATTGTCTTGTTAACTCTTAATTGTTGAATTTCTTTAATGACTCTGTCCTTATCTGCTACATGTCATAATTGTTGTGATCGCATACCTAGTTATCGCGTGCCTTACCTGTCCTGTCATTTTTGTAGAGTTTGTTTTATTCTTTTGATTTTTACGTGGTTCCTTTGTTGTCGTGTACTCATACCCTTGATTGTAGAAATTCTTATAAATTGAGTTATTGAATTGTTGTTATTGATTTAATTTATTGTACGGGGGATCAGGTTGCACGCCGCAACAGGTGAAATAAGCATAAGGGTGAATTATGATATTGATATTGTATGGTGGGATCGGGTTGCACGCCGCAACAGGTGAAATAAGAGCGAATTGATATGGTAAAATAAGGGTGAATTATGACATTGACTCTGATTATAAGGTGGGATCAGGTTCTGCGCCGCAACATATATTTATTTATAACTATTGATTTTCACACGGTGGAATAAGGGTGAATAGTATTGTACGGTGGGATCGGGTTGCGCGCCGCAACAGTTTATGTGTTTTGTATTCCATGTTGTATTGTACATGCTTCGGTTCATTCATACGAGACTCAGAGAATTTGTATTTTCGGTTTTCTTTGGTTTCCCAAGATTGAGTTGTTGTCATTAATTTATTGCCTTGTCGTCATTTCCTGAATGCTTTTCCTAATACTATTAATTTAGTGAATTGATTTCAAGATGAATTTACTATGCTGAGTCATTACCTCATATCCTGCTGAGTTGTTAGTAATATAGTAATTTTAAATAAAAGAAGTAATAACTTGACTACCTTATGTGACTGTTAAGTTAAAACTCGTCATTTTATTCGATACTTTACCATTTCTAATAGTTGTCATATTTTACTTTAATTGATTTTTCAACTTAATCTCCTAACCATGTCTGATGTTTTTACTTTACTTAAAAATGAATTGTTATTATGTTTTAATTTAATAAATTCTATATTAAATTTAGTAGCTTATCCGATGTTGTATTTTATTTGAAAATGTAATTTTCTTCACCCAAATAATTTCTATAATAAACTCATTTTTCTCATTGATTTCCTCTTGGTTCAGAAACTGTAATTTTACTATACGATATATAAATAAAATCTCTTTAACATCCTAAGTAGCATTGGTCACAAATATTATATACCAGGTAGCACGTGGATTTTGCCGTGCGAAATGAGATGGAAAATGTGGGCACAAGGTGCCATGTGTGTTAAAGGATTGGAAGTTGTGATTTATGATATGAGATTACGAGAAGTGGGATTGTTGAAATTATGTACTAGAAATAATTTTATTGGTTGAGTTGACATCGTTTTCCCTACTTGAGCACAATTATACTACATCCGTACCCCGACTATGTTGCTACTTAATTACTTGGTTATTTATCATTGCCATTCGTGTCCCCCTTATCTTTACTACTGTTTGTAATCGGAATTCTTTTTGCTATTGCCATTACATTGATATACATTCCTTGTTAGCTTTATGTCATATCCTGCACAAGTTTACATGTTCGGTAGGTGTCTTGACCTGGCCTCGTCACTACTCTACCGAGGTTAGGCTTGAAACTTACTAGGTACCACTGTGGTGTACTCATGCAATGCTTCTGCAGATTGTTGTGCAGAACGAGGTACTTCGGATCGAGTTGGTTTTTAGATTCATGCTTGTGCTGATGGAGACTTCAAGGTACACCTGCTGGACATTCGTAGGTTTCGAAGTCACCTTCTATTGTAATTATTTCCATTATTTCCTATTAATCCAGAACAATGATGTATCCGTTATGTATAACTTCTCCTAAAAAGGCTTATGACTTGTACTATCAATTTTGGGATATTGTATCATGTTGAGACTATTGGTTTATTTAGAAATTTTGGGTTCATGTTAAACAGCTGTTTAGTAGAATTTGTTATCATTTCGGTATGTGTTAGGCTTACCTAGTTTTGGAGACTAGGTACCATCACGGCTCCTTCGGACGGATTTTAGGTCGTGATAAGTTGGTATCAGAGCTCTAGGTTCATAGGTGCTACGAGTCATAAGTAGGTTTAGTAGAGTCTTGCGGATCAGTACAGAGACGTTTGTACTTATCTTTGAGAGGCTACAGAAACTATTAGGAAATTCCACTTCTTTCAATCCTTATCGTGTGACATTGATTCAGATTGAAGCATATGTCTTATGTTCCTTTGCATCCACTCGTGTATGGTGTTACGCACTCGGTACCAGCTATGCACCAGCATTTCGTGATGTTGCGGATGGGCTACGAGGGAGTCAGGGATGCTCAAACATTGTCTCAACGTATCGTCCAGATCGAGGATGCGAAGGTATTGAGACCCTATTTAGTTTTTCATGTGGGGGTGGAGCGGGTTCTGGCATTTGGATGATAAGTACGAGCTTGGGAAGGTTTAATTGGTTGACTAGTGGTCGCGATCGTGGTAGGGTCACGAGGTGGATGTTGATTGACCATAGTTGGTGGTATTAGAGACTATGTGGTTCGTATGGGATTTCTATTCAGTGAAAGGTACATATTATCATTCGAGGCACTAAAGGAAGCGAGTTTGACTATCAAGAGTTTGTGAATCATCGGATGTTGTGTCCTATGGCTTCGCGCCAAGTGGGGGAGTCATCTATCAACGAGCAGCTTCCATGGTAAGGTGATGTATCAGGTTTGGCCTGGGGTGTATGTATACGGTATTGAAAGGTTTCCTAAAATTTGCATTTATGCATCATTTATAAATCTACATTTCAGTATCAAACGGGTCCGAGAAACAACTTTAGATTCACAGAAGGTCTATTCAGGGTGGGCATCTCGGTTGGGGAATTATGGGGTGCTTCTAAGGAAATACGGGTGTTTATGAGCTTCTGGGCTACGTAGTTTGTACTAGGATTTTTTGCATTGAGCTTTGGTTAGGGTCGTTGTGTATCAATAGGAAGCAGTGTTACCCCAGAGGAAAGACGAGGAGTATCTGAAGAAATAGGTCAGCTCTGTGGTGTTGGGTCAGCATAGCAATGGAAATAATTGGTCCTTTTTGGATGGAAATCCTCTGCCAGCGTTTGTGGCAGTACTCTTGGGTTGGATGATTTGTGTGACTCGGTTAAGTTAGGGAGATGCGGTCCTGATGGCTTAGTTGCATCCGGGCAGGTCTCGGAGAGTTCTTGATGGTGTCGGCCACGGCTTGAGTCGGTTGTCTGCTACGAGCATAAGGAATATGTTGTACATTATGGTCTTTTCCTGGACGGATATCAGAAGTTAATAGAATGTTGGCATTATTAGATATCATATGTGAAGATCGTGCATTTTAGGAAGGCACCTTGTGTTTTGGTTTGCAGATGCTTGGCTAGTGGTATGGTGATTACTGGGTTTTGAGGCTTCTGAGGTTCAAGTTTTGTTATGCGGCCCGAAAAATATATATGGGTGTTTTCGCAAGATGATGGGGTGTGACTGATATGTCAGCCATTGGAGTAGCATAGTTAAGGCCGGGTATGGAAATTACGGTATTCATGAGGTTCTGGGCTGGATGTCCTCATATGCAGACTATTTCTTGTTTGTGGATTGTGATAAGGGTGATAGAAATACCGGTTTTTTCCACAATCATGTTAATAGCAAAAGGAAGAAGTTTCAACTGAACAGGATTCCAAATAAAGATAGGAACTAGATTGATGATCAAGTTCAATTGGTTGTTGCTGTTGTGGTCCTCTATCAGAATCAGTTTACCAAAGAAGATGATCCCACAGATTTTTCTTTGGTTGACAATGTTCCTTCCATGGTGACTATAGAGCAAAATATGGAATTGTGTAGATATCCAACACTAGAAGAGGTTAAGGGTGCTATTTGTCAGCTGAGCGGAGATAGTGCCAGTGGTCCAGATGGATTTACTGGAATATTTTATCAAGACTACTGGGAGATTATTGGCTATGATATACACAACATGGTACTATATTTCTATGGAGGTGCTACACTGCCTAAGTCCATCACATACACTAATTTGGTGTTGTTTCCTAAGTAACCTATGGTGCAACATTATTTGATCTTAGACCTATACGTTTGAGCAACTTCATAAACAAGGTGATATCTAGGGTGTTGCATGATAGACTGGAGAAGTTCTTGCCTGCCTTCATATCTCTTAATCATTCTCACATAGGAGATAGTCACCGCTATAAGACTTAGAGCTAAGCCAACTAATGTGGTGAATAAGCTGGACATGGCCAAGGCCTACGATAGGGTCCCTTGGAAGTATTTGCTACATGTGTTAAGGAAGATGAGATTTGCAGAATATTTCATCAACATGGTATGGAACCTGATATCAAATAATTGGTATTCAATGTAAGCGAATGTTCAAGCTTCAGGGTTCATCAAGTCTAAAAGAGGGGTAATCCACTGTCTCCTGCATTATTCATGTTATCAGCAGAAGTGCTATCTAGATCCTTGAACAAGTTGTTTGAGGACAAAGCCTTTGTTGGATTTGGTATGCATAAGTGGTTTGAACCATTGAATCATTTGGCATATGCTGATGAAACTATCATCTTTGCCTCAGCTTAACCAGAATCTTTGAAGAAGGTGATGATAGTATTGGGAAGCTATGAGAGGATTTCTGAAAAGTTGATCAACAAAGCTAAGAGCTCATACTATATGCATGCTAATGTTTCCAATTCATTGTTTCAAGCAGTAGGAGATGCTACATATTTTGCTAGAGGGGAGTTTCCTTTTACCTACTTAGGTTTCCCTATATTCTACACTAGAAGAAGGAAAGATTACTATAATGATCTCATAAAGAAGGTGAAATCTAAAATGTACTCTTGGAAAGGGAAGTTGCTATCATTTGGATGTAAAGAAATATTCATCACTAGTGTGTTGCAAAGGATGCCAGTACATATGCTATCAGTGCTTGATCCCCCAAATAATATTATTGAGAATTTGCACAAGATGTTTGCAAGATTCTTTTGGAGTACAAAAGAGGAAGGCAGGAGTAGGCATTGGGCTTCTTGGCTAAAGTTATGTCTTCCTAAGAAAGAGGGTGGATTAGTATTCAGATCTCTTCATGATGTCTCTAGAGTTGTACTTGCTAAGATTTTGTCGAGATTTGGAACAACCAAATCCCTATGGTCTAACTTCATATGGAACAAGTACTGCAAAGAGATTCCTATAGTAGTGCAGTTTATGGCAGGATCTCATGTGTGGAGGAAGATGTTGAATGTAAGGGAAGATGTAGATCATGAGATACTGTGGGAGATGAAGAGTGGTACATCAAATGTATGGAATGAAAACTAGACATGTTTAGGGGCACTATACCATTTGGTGCCACCTGAATTTCATATCAACGAGAAATTGAAAAAGGTAGAAAAATTGAGGCAAGAAAATAGCTGGAAATGAGGAGTTGATTGATCAAACTTTCCCTAAATATATAGATGAACATATTATACAAAGGTTGCAGTTTGAAGGTAGTTCTGTCTACTGGATAAACCTTTGTGGAAACCTATTGCTTAAGGTAAGTTCACAGTGAGTAGTGCTTGGCATATAGTGAGACGTCGAGCAAACACTAATCGAGAATACAAGAATATGTGGATTAAGGGGTAGGCATTCAAGATTTCATCCTTTGTTTGGAGGCTATGTGGGGCAAACTGGCTACTGATGATTTGTGGAGGAGGCAAGGATACATATGTGTTTATATGTGTTGGTGTTGTTAACCTACACAAGAGGAAGCCTTTGAGCATTTGTTCTTGACAGGTACTACTGCTACTAGGGTTTGGATGACATTTATGAATGCTATAGGGATCAATTTTCAACTGGTACATGCACATCAGTTTATTAGGGCATGGTGGAATGCTTCATGCTGTCCAAACCTGAAGTTACTATTCCAGGCAATGTCGGCAATTATACCTTGGAAGCTGTGGAAGATGAGAAACACAAATAGGAATGGAGGTTCAGTTTCAATGAATAGGGTAATACATAAGATCAACTGGACACTATACTTCTTGGCAAAGGTCGGATACAGTTGGCTTACACACATACAATATCTTTGGCCAGACATGATAATGTTTTTTGAAAAGTATAGGCTTGTGATTGTAACAAAAAAGTGACATGGAAATTGCATTATATTGGCTGGTACAAGTGCAATACTAATTGTGCATCAAGAGGCAATCCAGGCCCCAGTTCTCTTGGCTTTTGTGTTATAAATGGTGAAGGTGATTGGATGTATGTAAAGGCACAAAAACTGGAGGAAACAACTAACATTGTGACTGAGGCAAAGACAATAGAAGAAGGACTGTCTTATTGGGTAGCACATGACCTACACCCTCTCCTTTTGGAGATAAATTCTTTGGATATGAAGAAGATTATAAAGGAGAATGAAATCCTCCATGGTGCGTTGGGGATGAAGTTAAGAGGATCAAGGGGATGAATGACATTTTAATGTGCTGTTTTAGCACGTCTTAAGGGAGGGCAACACAGTGGCAAATCATTTAACTAACCTTGTATTTTTTTTTTGTAGGTACAATCCAGTTTCACTCTTTCTCTGAACTACCAAGTGCAGGGAGGAGACTAATCAACCTTGACAAGTCTCAAACTTCTAACCTTAGGGTTAGGTTGCCAAAAGAAGAGCTTCGAATTGATGAGCAGGTATCTAATGTCAATGTCTGCTTTTGCTAGTTGCTTTGTTACTCTTGTATGGTGTATATTGTTAGGTCTCTTACCAGTGGTATTATAATGATTTCATGCTCATTTTGGTGGAGATCTAATGATATATGGATCGGTTAAGGCAAGAAGGCAGTTGATGGTTTTGTATCAAAGATTACAAGGTATAGACATGGACAACTATTGGTATGTGTATTGGTATGTATCATGCAGCTACAGGTTTGGATATAGAATTTGCAGTGAGGATACATATAGCACAAATACTTATCAATGCATTTTTGAATTTCAAATTGCAATTGTAAACTGGGAGCTAATGGCAGTACATGTGCTAGTGGCTAGTTGTATTTTGCTATGTATTCTCATGTCACTATTCAGTGTTATTGGCGTGGTTACATGCCCATTCTGGAGGTGTCAAGGTAGTGCTTGGCTATGGTTTGAAATGCATGTATTGGCATCTTGCTTCTGCTGGCAGCTATTGGTAGACTCTCCAATTCTTGAGGATTTTAAATGTATGGCATGTGTTTCTTGGGGTATTTGTGACTCAGTCATTGATTAAGGGAAGAAGAAATAGTCATATTATTCCATAGATTTTGCACAATCATGCTACTTGGATGTTGGGACACTTGCAGAAGTTGATGGTATTTTTTGGAGATTCACATTTGCCTTGTCCTTCGGAACACAAAACTTAGCGCCTGGTGAGAGCTTTAGAGGTGCTACATTGAGGTTTTGCCCTTGGCTTCTGGATACATACACCACCATATGTTGGGAGTTGTCTATAATATAATTTGTAATAGTTAGCTTTTATAGCTTACTTAGCTTTAGCTTTACATCTTTTAGCTTTGATATTGGACAAATTGTAAACTTTGGATCCTTGATTTTTGGATTATTATTTATATATTAACCACTAGGAAGTCATCATAGTGGTATGTTTGCTAAAAAGAAAGCCAATTGTTTGATTAAATAAAGTAATAAAGATGGTATTATTGTAAAATGTAAGACCAAATTATTACTATATAATTATGGGCATATAATTAGTGTTAATAACTATTATTACTACTATTATTTACTTATTATATTATTCATATTCCTGGAAAAATAGATAATATGAGTAATAAATTCTAAAATACCTTATTACATTACTGTTGATCAATAACCGTAAGAGATTAATTAAAAAACATTTGAGGGACAAAATTGGTCTTCAACAGATACATATTGTGGGGGGGACGTCGCGTCAGGCCCCATAGTGGGCTGGGTGTTATTTATCGTTGAATTTTGATCTGATCATCACTTGGGCTAGGATCCGCCTTGTGGAGTTAGGTATAATACAGGGAGTGAAGGCACTTGATATATGCTTAGTGAGGGTCTTATGCCAGGCACCCGTACAGTGTTGAGTGTGTATGTGTAATTGTGGGATGATTCTGGGGCTTTCGAGCCAGGCACCGAGAGCGTGTTGAGAGTATTATTGAAGGGTATTTATTCCAGGGTCTATGTATATGCTACGACTATATTTACTTGATGATTAAACTCTAATGTATTTGATCATGGCATGTATACATGTCATGCAGGCATAGAGTTGTATTCACCTCATGCTAATTGATATTTGATGTCTTAATGGCGATTCCTTGACTAATAAATTTGGAAAGCATGCTTATTTTTCTCTTGTTGTGATAAAGATGAATCCTAATATAATTGAGTTGTTCTTCCTTATGCTAGTATTATGATGTTATTGTTGTTGTTAACTGTTAAAAGTGAGAATTGTACCTTGCCAACCTCATCACTGCTTTCAGACCATTGTTAGACTTCTTACTTATTGAGTATATAGGATCGGTTGTACTCATACTAAACTCTGAACTTCATGTGCAGATCCTGGTTTTACTGATCGTGGTAGTTACCAATGAGTCGGATCAAGACTAGTTGGAGATTTCGAGGTAGCATTGTTGTTATGTTCGCAAGCGTTGAAGTCCCTTTCCTCATTTTATGATGTTACTTTTTTGTCTTTCTGACAGTACTATATTTGTCTTAGACCTTGTATTGCTTATTCTATAGACCTCACGTACTCGATGACACCATATTTTGTAGTGGTTTTTAGTTGTATCATTGTTTTGACTTTATTTATTTATGCTATTCTGCTATTGAGACTATTTAATAATGTTGTTGAAGTATATTTCTGCGTATTTCTTATTGGCTTGACTAGCAAGCTGTGTTAGGCACTATCGCGATCCTAGTGGATTTTGGATCGTGACAAGAGGCTTGTGCTATGGGAATGGCGGTATTGGAGGGTTGATTTATACTGAAAAGAGGTAAGTGTCTTGGTTACCTTGAATTGAGAAAAGTAGAATATAATTATGCCTATTTGCTATGTGCTATAGGTATTGGGGACAACATATATGAAAGGTAACAAGTGTATATGCGTTTGCTATGGGTCAAGCATGCGGGTAGACCGAGCTTTATTCATGTCTTGTTGCTTTATGTATTATGTCTTCCATGCTCTAAATATATTGTGAAATTCTTTGATTGTTCTTATACATCTTAAAGGCTATGTTGAGCTTGTTTAGATATTAGGAATTAATTTTGTTGAAATGTTGATTTGGCTATTGATGTAAAAGTGATGGTTATCTTCCATATGGCATGCTATGTTCAATCACTCTTCTTGATGTTGCTTGTACTTCCCACCTTGCTTGGTATAGTTTATATGTTTATGTTTGGTGAGGAAGACTGTAATTATATGAAGGGTATTTCCATGCTTGTGAGGAAGAGTGATTATGCACGAAGGGTGTTTCCATACTTCTTTATATTATTACTATTATGCACGAAGGGGGGTTTCCGCACTTGTGAGGAAAGTGATATGCACGAAGGGTATTTATGTGCTTATGATGATGAGAGTAAAAATATGAAGGGTGATGTTGTATCATTTTATTAATATTTCTTATTCCTGGCTTTTACTATGCGGATTGAGGACTTGACGGTATTGTTTCATGGTTGCCTTGTAACTTTCATGGACTTGAGTTTTTGTGAAAGGCTTGTTAGGTGTTATTTGTGAAAGAAGATTCGGTATTTTCCTTAGTCGTTTCTTTCATTATTCCTCATTCTATCTCCCCTTGTTAGTTCACTTGTTATCCCATCGGTTATAGATTTTGTTATCTTACTTGCTACGTTCTCTTGTTATCTTATTTGCTATATCCCTAGTTATTTTCTCATTGTATAACTACATATGTTTGTATATTTGTGTATTGGCTTAGCCTCCTCACTACCTTGTCGGGGTTAGGCTCGATACGTATGAAGTACATTGGGTCGGTTTTACTCAAACCACACTTCTATGCTTCTTGTGTAGATTTTGGCATCGGACCTAGTGATACTCAGAGGTCGAACTAGGTTGCTTTTTTGAGGAGACTCGAGGTAGTGTCGCACTCTCATCCGCATGCATTGAAGTTACATATATTTTAGTTTTGTTACTATTTATTTGCATCAAACAGTGTATTTATCATTCCAGATATTGTGTTTACTAATTTTGTAGAAGCTCATGTACTAAGTGACACTAGTTTTAGGAGGTTTTAGATGGATGTTGGGTTTTACTCTCGTTATATATTTTTGAGTTTCTCCCCTTTATTACGTTTTCATGTTGATTTAAGCTTAGTTTATTCCTTTATTTTCGTTATGTTTTGGCTTTCCTATCAAGCGGTGTTATGTGCCATCACGACCCCTAGGTTGGAAATTAGGATCGTGACAAGTTGGTATCAGAGCCCTAGATTGCATTGGTCTCATGAGTCATGAGCAAGCTTGGTAGAGTCTTGAGAATTAGTATGGAGACGTTTTTACTTATCTTCGAGAGGCTATATGGCTTTTAGGAAATTTCAATTTCTTTTTTTTTCTATCACGCGACTTTGTTCTATCCTAAAGTTTAAATCTTTGTTCTCTTATTCTCTAACAGATTGTAAGGACACATGCTTTAGTCGCAGCTGATCAGGAGTCAGAGCTCCAAGTCATAGCCGCTATGAGGGATGGAGGCCGAGGTAGAGTCCGGGCAGTGGCAGATCTAGAGCCCATCCCAAGGCACGTGAAAAAACACTTGCAGCCACTCATGCTCATGCTAAAGCAGCATCAGTCGAGCCTTACATTTACCTAGATAATGAGAGTCTGCACAGGTGGAACCAGCAGGACTCGCATTGATCCAAGATGGGTTTATTTCTACTTCAATGCTTCAGGACGCCGTGGTCCGTATGGTGGGCCTTATGAAGAGTATGGCTCAGGCAGGTGTACTTCCTATGGCACCAGCAGTTTCTCAGGCCAAGGGAGGATCTCAGACTCATGCTGCCCATACTTAGGAGTAGATGGATCAGGGATATCAGACCCTAGGAGTGTTACCATGTCACGCCCCAAACTCAAAAAGCGCAACCGGCGCCCAACCGAGTGAGCCCAGTCAAGCAAGCCTGTTAGACGCTTTCTACCCAACGCACCCATGATCAAGAGAAGACATAATTTCGTTAATTAGACAGTAGGGAGATCATGTACACAATACTAAATTATTTCATTAGTTACTTTACTTTTAAGTCTCAAAATAAACATATTCTTATAGTTTGAGTGGAACAACTTATCAAAACACAACATAACTTGTTTGAATTTTCTAGCACCCATATATAACCCACATAGTGTCTACGGAGCCTCTAAAAGATACAAAAGAGTGTTATGATAGTGTCGGCAATAAGGCCCCGGCTATAACTTGAGACGTGATAATAATATGAACAAAGGATACAATACGTGACTCCAGGATGAAGTGGGGCTCACCAAGTCCGCTGGGAAGAGGATGTACCACTATCGCTGATCAACACTGCATGCTATGGAACCACCTGCATCCATTTAAAGATGCAGCCCCCTCGGCAAAAGGGACTCTAGTACTGTCGAATAGTACTAGTATTTAAAACTAAACACCATCTCAATAGAATGAATAATAATACCAGGGGGAACAGTCAAGAATTCAATAAGAGCTTCAAATAATACTAAAAAAATCAAGTTAAGGATCACGTAAGTTTTCAAGTCAATTTCCATATTATTAGGTTGGGTGATCTTTAGTGCCGATATGACATAATTCACAATACCACCATATTTTTACACAGAGTCCGATCACGACCTGATCGTCTAGGTAGTCTCATTTGAGACATCAGCCACAACCACGATTTCATTATAATTTCTAACACAGTCACCACCATGTGTGCGGCATGGCGTCCGATCAAGGTTCGATCGGCTAGGCCGTCTCACCCGAGACCTTACCTTTTTCATTCAATCATCTCACATCATACTTCTTTCATATCCTTTCGATTCATTGGCACTAGTGGCCACAATTATAAAGGCATTCTTGGAACTTGGCCGTATTTCATAATTCCAGTCCCCCTTTCCACATTCAAACACCATTATCATTATCAAAAACAATAAGGCTTCACATTCAAGACATTAAATTCACATATGAGCAATTTGGGAATCTTAGGCACATGGAGGCATTTCATATAATTTGGCATAACAACCCTTCTTTCGATCTTGACTTGAAGTCTTAATATTCCTAATACATATTCCATATTTTGAACTCATCCTCAATGATAAGGTATTATGATGAAGCATTTACAATACATATTGAGCATATATCCTTCAACACAAGCACATTTGGAATAGCCAAATCTATTATGATCAATTTGGTACTTACACCAACTACATGAACACCGTGGGATTCGTTTCTAAGAAGAAGAGGTTTTAGCCAACATACCTCAATTGAGCTTCCTTTAAACTCTAAAACATTCTGGAATTCTTAGCAACTTCGATCTATTTTAGAAATATAACAAGTTGGACGAAAATTAGGAAGATGTCATGATTCTAGCTCATTTGAGCACATTATCAAATACTAGGTGTGCATTAATATTTTTAAGGCTCTTTTGTGAAAGATTCCATTATTCCACAACCCACTCTTTACCATTTTTAGCTCACAATCTTCCTACACCCTTTGATAACACATGCATGCAAAATAAACAAATCACATACCAAAGAATTGTCTTGCTAATTACCCATTCTTAGATAAATTTCAAAATTAAGGGCTAGGGTGTAGAATCTTACCTCTAGGATGAATACCTAGTGAGTTTTCCTTGTTAATCTTCAAAGATTCGAGCAATAATTAAAGAACAAATTGTTGAAGACCACTCTCCCACTCTAGGGCCCTCCCTCAACCTCAAAATATTAGATTTTAGCTCAGAAGTGGTACAAATCGTCTATTTAACGAAGTAGGGTCGAGTTATAAAAACCCAAAAATGAAGCTCCGGAATAGGGTATGCGGTCCGCATAACTGCCCTCCAGAACTAGGCAAATTTGACTCGGTTTACGGTCGTTATGTGGCCCGCAGACCTACTCTGCGGTCGCATAATGCGCAGCAGAACCTCCCTCCGAAATATCGCAAAGGTGGATATGCGATCAGAGCACGACCGGGAAATGGTTTTGCGGTCACATAATGGGCCGCAAAAATGACATCAAAAATGGCCTAAAAGACTGTCTCACTCTGCAACCATTATGGGGTCCGCAGAGTGATTCTGCGGTTGCATAGTGGGCCGTAGAAGTGCATTTCTTCTGCCCAAATTGTTTTTCCTTTACTCTCCAATGCATTGTTCAATCCAAAAAATCCGAGCCGCGTGTAAGCCCAGTTCGGTACCACGAAACATTATGTTTCCTTTGCGAAATTTTACGGGGCCTTACATACCAGTTGAGGATGCCTAGGACTTCTTAGACCGCTGTCATGAGATCTGGCACAATTTAGTCCAATGTAGTTGAGTTCACTATCTTCCAAATGCATGGTTCAACCAAGAGGTAGTGGCATACGTATGAAATGGGTAGGCCAACGGGATTACCACATCTTACATGGCTCAGATTGCATAGTTTTCTTGGGGACGTTCATCCCACTTACTTAGAGAGATGAGCTACACAGCCAGTTTGAGCACCTTCAGCAGGGTAGTATGACAGTCACCCAGTAAGAGATGAGGTTTGTTGATTTATCTTACCATGCAACTATCCTGATTCATGATGAGAGGGAGAAGGTGCGGAGGTTTATTGAGGGGATTGCTTATGGTATCATACTTCAGATGGATAAAGAGATCGAGACTGATACCTTTTGCACTCAGGTAGTAGAAATTTCTAGGAGGATTGAGCGCATTCGAGGCTAGGCGAGAGAGGCAATATCTGATAAGAGGCCTCATCATTTTGGTAGTTTCAATGGTGAATCGTCTGAAAGCAAGGGTAACTTTGGTAGAGGTCATTCTATTCGACCAATACAGTTAGCACTCTAGGTTTCACATGGCACCTCAGGTGGCCATGGTGCTTAGCATTCAATGCACCTCTGATACAAAGTTACCATGGTGGTTATTCGGGTCGTCAGGGAAAGCTTCAGGTCCATTAGCCACATTAGTAGAGAGGTTGCTATGTATAAACTCCATGTGATACTACCATACACTCTTACTACCTTGTTTAAGGTTCTCAAACTCTGCGGCACGGGCTACCCTAGTCTCGGCAGGCAAGAAATGCTCCATGAAAGCGTCAGTAAACTCACTCCACCTCGCTGGAGGGCTCCCCTCCTCCCGAGAGGCTTCCCACAGCTCAAACCAAGAATAGGTCACCCCTTTCATGAGGTAGTTGGCCAACTCCACTCCCTCCGTCTCAGTAGCACGCATAACCCGGAGAGTCTTATGCATCTTATCAATGAAGTCCTATGGGTCTTCTTTGAGATTAGCACCTGTGAACACTAGAGGAGCCAACTGAAGAAACTGTTCACCCTAGAACCAATAGAATCCCCTTGTTGGCTAGACGAAGTGGGTGCAACGTTTGATCTATGGGCTTGAGAAGCCACTATCTGTGTCAGCATCTGGATGGCTCCCCTAAGATCCCCGTCAAAAATACCAGAACCGGAAGCTAGGGCTGGAGGGGGGACCAGAATATCACTTGGAGGAACCGTTGCACCCTCAGTAGATGCAGGAACTGGCATAGACTGGTTAGGTGTAGTGGAATCAGGCAGTGTAGCAGTCCGGAGATTATCCTCGTCCCTCGGGTATTCACCTGCATCATCAAATAAAGGGTCAACTGCCACTCCTGAGGTGGAATTGACTCCTTGTCCAGTTCTTGCTCTCTTCTTAGGTGCCATGTACTGAAATTTAAAGGAATGCACGAGTTAGAGGAGGAACAGTTTCACAATCAATTTCATTGCACGATCCAGAATATCAAAGAAGGGTATTATTCCTAAATGTCCAAGTAGCCTCCAACTTCTAGATGTGGTCGACAACACACCGATAAGGAGGACTCGACTAGACACGGCTCCGAGACATCCTAGGACACTTTAAAACCTTAGTCTCTAATACCAAGTTTGTCATGTCCCAAACTTGGGAAGCGTGACCGGTGCTCAACTGAGTGAACCCGGTAAAGTAAGCCTGTTAGATACTTTCTACCCAACTCACCCATGATCAAGAGAATACATAGTTTTATTAATTAGACAGTAGGAAGATCATGTATACAATACTAAATCATTTCATTAGTTACATCAATTTTAAGTCTCAAAATAGACACATTCTTATGGTTTGAGTGGACCAAGTGATCAAAACACAACATAACTTGTTCGACTTATCTAGTACTTATGTACAACCTACATTGTATCTACGGAACCTCTAAAAGATACAAAAGAGTGTTATGATAGTGCCGGCAACAAGACTCCGGCTATACCTCAAAAGGTGATAATAATATGAACAAAAGATACAATACATGACATTGGGATGAAGTGGGGCTCACCAAGTCTACTAGGAAGAGGAGGTACCACTATCACTGATAAACACTGCCTGCTATAGAACCACCTGCATCCATTTAAAGATGCAGCGCCCCCGGCAAAGGGGACGTTAGTATTGTCGAATAGTACTAGTATGTAAAACTAAATACCATCTCAATAGAATGAATAATAACACAAGGGGGGAGTCATGGATTCAATAAGAGCTTCCAATAATACTAAAACATCAAGTTAAGAACCACATAAGTTTTCAAGTCAATTTCCATGTCATTAGGTTGGGTTATCTTTAGTCCCGATATAACTCAATTCACAATACCACTGTATTCTTACACGGAGTCCGATCACGACCCAATCGGCCAGGTCGTCTCATTAGAGACATCAACCATAACCACAATTTCAATTACAATTTCCAGCACAGTCACCATCATGTGTGCGGCATGGCATCCGATCACGGCCCGATCGGCTAGGCCGTCTCGCCCGAGACATTACCTTTTTCAATCAATCATCTCACTTCATACTTTTTTTACCTCTTTTCAATTCATTGGCACAAGTGGCCATAATTATAAAGTCATTCTTGACACTTGGCCGTATTTCATAATTCCAGTTCGCCTTTCCACATTCAAACATCATTATCATCATTAACAACAATAAGGCTTTCCATTCAAGACATTAAATACACATATGAGCAATTAGGGAATCGTAGGAACATAGAGGCTTTTCATACAATTTGGCATAATATCCTTTATTTGATTTTGACTTGAAGTCTTAGCATTTTTAACACATATTCCGTATTTTGAACACGTCCTTAGATGATAAGATGACATGATAAAGCATTTAGAATACATATTGAACATATATCCTTCAACACAAGCACATTCAGAATAGCCAATTCTATAATGATCAATTTGGGACTTACACAAATCACACGAGAACCGTGGGATTCTATTCTAAGAAGAAGAGGTTTAGCCAACATACCTTGTTCGATCTTTCCTTAAGTTACTACAATGCCCTAACACTTCTAGCAATAATAATCTATAGGAAGATAGTGAAAATCGGTTAATAATTAGAAGAATTCCCATGATGTAACTCTCTTAGGAATTTTGTCAAACACCTACATGAGAAATAGTCTACAAGGCTCTACAATGGAGATCCTTTCATCCCTCAACCAATTTCAACAAGAAACTACCCAAAATGGTTCATTACTCCACATACTACAACTTCGTGTCACATGCATGGCCTATTTCTAACCCCACGGTATTTGTGAACTCATAACCTCTTGTATGAAAGCTTAGAAGTAGGACTTACCCGGATAAAGGATAATCTAGTAATTGAATTTCTTGATTCGTGAATATTGGTGCAAGATTTGATAATTGAGATGTTAGGTTTTCTCCTTCTCTCTCTAAAACGCTCTTACCTCTCTCTAAACTCACCAGAAAATCGCCCCAAAAATAATCCCAAAGGCTATTTATTAAAATGGGGTCGGGTTATAAAAAGAGTAGTAAAAAATGTGTCTAGAAACGAAATTTTTAAGTGTTCTGAAAATCCCCACAGGCGCGCCACAGGGGGCGCCACGTGGGGCGGCGCGGTAGTGTAGAATTCTGCCAGCATTTGGTAATTTGATCATAACCTCTTGTAGGAGTGTCCAAATGATGAACAATTTGAAGCGTTAGAAACTACACTCAAAGATCTTTCATTTTATAGGTTGTTCATCACATAACACCTTATATATATGTAGATATGATCTTCCAAAATTTGGTTTTGTGAGTACTCATTTGGAACTTTAGTCTATCATGAAATTTTCCAACTTGCCTTGGACCTAGGCCTCTCCTTAGACCCCACATCACTTATAATATGCCTCGTACACTTATTATCATATCTAATTGATATCCATCATATTAATATTTCTCGTCTTCATACAAAGTAATATAATAGCACACATCAACTTTCTTAATAGCGCTTAAGTACTTCGAAATTTTTCGGGGTGCTACACCTTTAGGCTAATACCGGGCTTGTGTTGCTATCATATCATGTTATCCCCGCGTCCCCTCTACTTGTTTGATTATATGAACTATGAATCATGTTAGATATGTCTAGGCTATGTGCTAAATGATTGAGACTTGATGGGGTTATTCTTGTTGTTTTCGAGTTAAATACCTTATTTGCACACATGTTCTCAGTCATGATGCTATATCCATGTATGATATTTCTGTCTCAGTAATTCTTATTTGATTCCTCACATGTTATTGATATCGTTTAAGGGTAAAACTATTTTACTGAATATTTGAGATGAGTTAATCTAAGGCTGGAACGGTAAATGACTGAGTTTGGGCCTTAGAGCCAGTTTGGTACTGATTTTGAGGAGACGCGTATGACATGCCCATATTGGGCTGACTGTTATTGTTTTTAGGCGACGTGTGCACCAGGCCTTATTATTGGGCTAAGTGATTATAATTAGCACTTGGACAGGATCCGCCCCTCCAGAGTCTGACATGCCAGCAGTGGGCACAGGCACAGTGTTTCATATATGTGCTTGATGATAGGCAGTTCTGCCAGGAACCCGTATAGTGCTAAGTATAAATACTATTAATGAATTCACTGTGATACTGTTGATTTATGTGTATACTTAACATGTAGTTATGGAGATGTACTTTTCTCATGCTAACTGGTAATTGACATGCTTTATCCGTGTCAGGTTTTAAACGATTATACATGAAAGCATGCCTAAATTCCTGAAATGAGAACGAGTTGTACTTTATATCATTGATTAACTATTTTTATGGTTTATCATGTATTATCTGAACTGTTATTGGTTATTGGTACTAGAATTTGACTGTTGTTCTAAGCTCGTCACTGCTTTCAAGGGTAGTGTCGTTACTTATTGAGTACATTGGGTTGGTTGTACTCATACTACACTTTGCACTTCATGTGCAGATACGGGTACATCCGACCGAGGTGATTTTCAGGCTTGAGTCATGCCAGCTATTTGGGAGACTACGAGGTGGTTGCCATACCGTTCGCAGTCCTTGAAGTTCTCTTCCGATTATCTTTATCTTTACTGTTTATCATGTTCAGACAGTTGTATTAGAGGATTTATTCCGTACCTTGTTATTCAGTAGTGCTCGTGTACTTGTTGACACCAGATTTTGGGGTTGATTATAGTAGCATTTTTGACTTTATTCTTAGATATTTATGGTATTCTTCCATTGTTGAGTTATTAGATCATGTTATCTCATTTTCGTTGTTAATCATGTGACTGTTGGCTTACCTAGTAGGTTGGGTTAGGTACCATCACGACTTGTGTATTTTGGGTCGCGACAATTATTCACACCAGAAAAATCAGCAATATAAAAATCTTTATTTTAGAACCCCAAAACTCATTTGGAACCTCCCGGACATAAACCATATATGCATTTCAATCATAAAATATGCTACAAACCTGCTCGCGCACTCAAAATACAGAAAAGGGTCATCTTCACCCGATATTGACCATGGTCAAACTTCAAATCTTTAACTTACCAATTATACCAACAAGTACAAATCTATTACCCAAACTTATATAAAGCTTCAAAACACCCACGGGAACATCACAACAAATAATCGCGGCTCAAATCGAATAGAATTTCTCTTAGGTGCCATCAGAGGTGCCAATTTCACTCCTCCTTGCATCGTCAGAGGCGCCAATCTTGGTGCACTGGACAGTGCCTTGTGTTGTCTAAGGCCATGCATCTTTATGGCCTTGAAATATTCTAGATGTCAACTTTACAATGCCTTGCAGTGTCTTTATTTTGTGCTCCATTTATAGCTTTTAGATACCATTTCATGCAGCTATTTCTCTACTTCATATCCATGTGTTCTGACACATAATAAAATCAATTAAATTCAAACATTGCATGATTCATTAATATTACATACAAATTATAGGGTATAAAGTATAGTATTTTAGCCACATATCAACACCACATACTTAAATGTTACTCGCCTTTGAGTTAATCAAAACCAAAGCACCTTACGACTTAGCACATTAAAAGCATATTATACATATGATCATGGTCAGTAGTAACCATTAAGCTCTAGCATATGTATTCAATACACACTTTCCATAACTTATGCCAAATGTCAAATACTCAAAACATGAATAACATGCTCCTAACAATCCTAGCCTCGAAAACCCACTCAACGTCACAATCCACTCGAGGCTTGAATGCTTATCCTAATAGAGAAGTCTTATAATGTTACCTATCCATTATGAAATCATGTTCCTTCGTAACAAAGTCTTAGAGAATAAGCAGTCCATACATCCAAATCCAATGATCAAATATATTTTAAGTACCCACACATATAAAGAAAATCATTCACTCTCTCAAAGAGGTCATATGTACGCAAAATGTACCGGGGACTTGCCCATTATGCAAACCTCTACTAATATAGGCTCACTCGGTCTAAAATCATCTAGGACTTTATTAAAGTTGTAATGTGGGCTAAGGGACATGTATGATAAATATTTGTAATAGTAGTTAACCCTCTTAAGTATTATAACACATCACATAGTCAACTTTAAGCGCAAATTTTCACAATCCACTTCAAACATCACACTCGAGGTCATCTCAAGACATGTTCTCTCTTTCTTTAAGTACTACCATAAGTCACACTCATTAGCAAGGACAAGATATATTTATTTCTTTTGCTACATAACTTCTTTTTTTCTTTTTTTTTCTTTTCTTTCAATTATATTTTTCTAACTTTTGTTCCTTGTATTTTTCCCTCCCGCTAGTGGTATTTTCTTTTAGATCAAGTGCACCTTTATTCTTCCATTGGTTCCACTCAAAAGCTACCCAAAGTGTTTTCATTACTTTTTTCTAGAGCTCTATTTACAATTCAAGTGCTTTAAGAGGTAAAAGAATCAAAATAATTTAATTAAGAATAAAAAAGGATATAGACTTGTAATGTAGGTGCCAAAGGAAATGTTTATAGGCTCAAAAGAGTTTATAGGGTTGAATTTATTTGTGATAAGCAACAAAATTCAAAAAACATCAAAGAAGGCCTTAAATTATTTTTAAACCAAGCACGCCTAGGATTTCGCTTCAATTCATATTCCGGACAAGTTCTACACTCAAATACAATAACATAGACTATATAAAGAACTCATTTCATATATGGCAAATGACTCATTAAGGATGGACCCATTCTGATTTTCAAATCAAGTAATTATTCACAGATCCAAGAAATATTAATCATAGAATAAAAAGTGCACATAAGTCAAGAAAATGAGCCATAGGAGTCACATAGCATCCTATCTTTTTCATCAATGCATCATCGAAATAACTCACAGAGAAGGTACTTCACATGCCAAGGCCTAAATATGTTACAATCCATTGAGCCAAAAGGTGTGAATCATATCATTCTTCCCCCTTTTATTTTTAAAATTCTAATCTACACTAAAAATATTATGTGGTTCTAGCTACATCCCATGAAAAAGAACTTAGTCAAAAAAAATATCACGGGGAATTGTTACTACCTAAGGAAAATAAAGAGACCTATTTTTATATTCTTCTTTTTTTCTAGATTTTGTGTTTTGTTTAGACTTTAATCCCTCAAGAAAACTGTTTAGGAGATCAATATTCGAGAAAAGTCCAATCTTTTTTCTTTCATTTTTAATTTTCTTCTTCAATTAAACTAACACTATAAAAACATCATAGAAAATCACCCAGACAATCTCCTCACCCCCACTTAATATTGTGCATTGTCCGGTGCACACCATAAAAATAAAAGGGTAAAATAAATTCCTTAGAAGGCCAAATACCAAAGCATTAGTAGCTCATGGAGTACTCAAACTTATCGCATATATAGTCCTTTGTGCGGGTACCTCGCACTTAGTTCTAACCATCTCGCTTGCTTTTGCCTCCTTCCAATGGCTTTTTCTTCCCATGCTCATACACCTGCAGAGTAAAAAAAATGACACTAAGAAAATAACACAATAAACAATAAACAATAAACAAATAAAAATAAAAAAAATAGTAACGTTGGGTTGCCTCCCAAGAAGCGCCTGATTTATAGTCGCAACACGACCAAAATACTTTTTGCCTCCACTTCGAACTTATGAATTAGATCGCGAGTTTTGATTCAAGCTTATGATTATGCTCTTGGCGTGGGGTAAATCCTTGTGAGTCAATAAATCAAATAATTCCTTATGAACTTTTTGGCTTTCAACTAAGGAGTATTACCATGCCTAGACGGCCTCAAAATGTTCAGAATATCAGGCTCATCTACCTCTTCCCTTGTCTCCTTTCTATGCTCATGATGATCTATTCTCATTTTACCATCCGAACACAATGTAGAGAAGTATTTGGAATGAGGTCCAACATACTAGAATACATGAACTTCGACATGTTCAACATCCTCGATACAAGTCACACTAGAATCAACTAAATTTATATCATGAATGTTCTTGGCTAACTCTAGTATCACTTCTTTTACATTGGAATTCTCAAATACGAGTTAGTTAGGTTGTTGGTTTACTAATCTAAACTCGTCCCTTAGAACATTAATTTTCGCCTTTAATTTACACTCTTCTTGGCTAATATCATTAATATTAACTTGTTGAACAATAAATGCTTCAACTAATTGGGCCACTTGAGTCTCAAAGTTGCGAATAGTTGTATCTTACCTTTGGATAGTAGCACCTTGTCTTTGTATTTGCAATTATTTCTCATTATTTTGTTCCATGCGGTAGTTTAACATATCCTTGTTCTCCTTCAGATCCGCTTTCCCTGGTTCTTTGTTCCTATTAACTTCAGGAAAAAAAAAGTAGAATCATTATAATAAGGGGTTGGGGAATTATAAGAAAATATAAGTACAACCATAAAAGTGACCATCTTGATCACCACACACATTACGAATATTCTACTTATAGGATTGAGTTTGTGTACATAACTCGCTCCCGGCAATATTTTAATAATTTTTCCATTGGTGATTTCTCCACAATATGCATAAGAACAAGAAACAATAGAATTATCAATATCCAATCTCACATAATTCTAAGATGCCATGATTCTCAAATCAGAAATAAAATAAAATAAATATTCAAAATTGAATGCTAACAATATTTATAGCTACAACTAAACTATGAATTCCATGGCAACGACACCAATATTTGATCACACCCAACTATACCTTATAAAAAGAATTAAGCGGTCACTATAAATATAATCAGTCATAAGTCTACAGACGAATGCCCCAAAGAACTAAGGCTTAGCTACAACTATTCAATATCACTAAGAAGACAAGCCCAAACAATTACTAAGCGATAAAGATTTTGTTCTTGTTTTAAACTAATTAACTAGCAACTATTCAAAATTATTGAGTAAAGATATTAAGGGTTTGAAACATGATTGGAAAGGCCTAGAGTTATATTTCCCCAATTGTCTCTACATCTTCTATAACTTTGCCTAATATTCTCTATTGAACGTGAGCACATGACTTATCGTAATTCTATCTCGAACAACTACAATAATGTACTAGTTATATTCTCTCACATTACTCTAGCTCGCACTTTCCAACCGCTCACTATGATCACGTCAAAGCTTCATTATCTCTAATCCCGCTTTTAAACCCGTCATATTGACCTCTCATATACCTTGGGATGACATTGTTCAATACCAACATAAATATGTATTCTTTCTCAAATAATACATAATAAATAGGAACATACAATTAAGAGCTCTTTAATTAACTAAAATAAGCATGTAGTTAAACACGTAAAGAAATTCAAAGTCAAAATTATATTAGAATATAATGAAAATTCATCCTTCAAAGGGCTCAATTAAACTCTAGATTAGAAACTTAGCTAGTCATAATACTATGTAGAAATACAATGCAAGAATTCATAACCAATAAGAGAAAACAGAAAGAAGAAGAAAAAAGCCAATGCCGATCGTTTTGAGTATTGTAGCCCCGTTTCCCCATTTATCGATTCTTCTATATTTAATTATGGTTATGTGACTTGTTGGGGTGTTGGTTCGATTCCAGGGATGTATGGAAGTGAAATGGGACACTTATTCTCAAGGTTGAAGGCTTAAGTTGAAAGAGTTGACCGGAGTTTGACTTTTGTGTAGATGACTCTGGAATGGAGTTTTGATGGTTCTGATAGATGTGTATGGTCATTTTGGACTTAGATGTATGTCCACAGGTCGTTTTGGCTTGAATTGGCAAAAGTTGGAACGTTAAAGGTTTGGAAGGTTGAGACATTTGACCGAAAGTTGACTTTGTTAATATCGGGTTCGGATTTTGGTTTCGTGAATTGGAATTGGTCTGGTATGCCATTTATGACTTGTGTCCAAAATTTGAGGCCAATCAGAGTTGGTTTGATATGATTCAGAATTAGTTTTAGAAGTTAGAAGCTCATAAGTTCATTAGGCTTGAATTGGGGTGCGTTTCGTGATTTCAATGTTGTTTGATCTGATTTGAGGCTTCGACAAAATTCCTATCGTGTTTTTTGTTGGTATATTTTAATGGGGTCCCGGGGACCTCAGGTGTGATTCGGATCATATTCGGCTTAATTTTGGACTTATAGGACTACTGATGTATTTGGTTCTGGTTTCCTTATACGCGAACACGAGGGAAGGTCCGCGAAGGGTCTTCGATAACTAGTGAAATTTTGTGCATTGCATTTGCAATTCTTGGAGTGCATTTGCATAGCTTTATGGGTCTTAGTTCTTCTAGAACGCGAGAGTGTCCACGCGTTCACATAGAGGATAGGTCAGCTGGGGGCGTCAGACGTCAGGCGTCAGGGCTACGCGATCGCGTAGCTGAGATTTCGTTCGCATAGGGGCAGGTCTGGTAACCATCGCATTCGTAGCTTTGGCTTCGCATTCTGTCACGACCCAAAGTCCAACTTTTCATGATGGCACCAAACCCAACCCGCTAGGCAAGCCAATTAATAACTATCCAATTCCAATGATATTTAATAAAACAGTTAAGTAAAGAAATTATCTGAATCTGATACATTCCCCAAGAGCTGGTAGTACAAATCATGAGCTTCTAAGAATAGAGTTTACAAAGCTGGTATGAAGTATA
Source organism: Nicotiana otophora (assembly GCA_000715115.1). Lineage (NCBI taxonomy): Eukaryota > Viridiplantae > Streptophyta > Magnoliopsida > Solanales > Solanaceae > Nicotiana > Nicotiana otophora. The sequence goes on along the minus strand of AWOL01S0012042.1, from coordinate 45,202 downwards.
TACATCATCTATTTGAAAATTACATAAACAGAGTTTTGTGAATCTAAAGCTACCATGAACAAGAGGTAGCTACAACCGGAACGCAGGTACATCTTCAGATCCAACTCTCAATGAACACATCAACATCAGCAGCCAGCATCTGCACGCAAGGTGAGGAAGTGTAGTATGAGTACAACCGACCCCATGTGCTCAATAAGTAACAAACCTAACCCTAGGTTGAAAGTACTGACGAGCTTGTACCAAGGTCAGAGTTCAACTCCAATAACCAACAACAGTTCGTAACAACATAATGCAAGTAATAAAAGAAGTAACTCAAAGATAAAATGCTCAGCTTAATAATAATTTCTGAAAATAGTTCTGCCTTTCAAGTATAATAGTGAAAACCCAAATCGTTCACCAAAGTTGCCAAAAATATGAGTAAGTTTGAAAATAATAATTTTCCCAAAAATACTTTCAATAATAAATAAGATGTTTTATTTTCTTTCCAGATAGCCAGTGTAAAACAAATGCATCACTACGCCCATATATCAACATGTGTGAGAAATCATGAATGACGTGATACCGTACAGTATGAGGAAAATGCATCTCTATACTTGTATGTCATGTGTGCATGTCAATGCAATGTATATCAGAGATGAACTCATGTACTCACACTCTTAGAGTACTCAATCTCACTTTCTCACACATTCCACTCATCATGCTCAATCACTCGGTATTGTATATGGCCAATCCGGCCCAAGGAAGATCCATCCTGGAATATACACATCAACTGATCATCAGTCACTCAGTACCGAGTAGGGATAATCTAGCCCGTGGAGAAGATCCATCTCTGGGTATATAATGCTTCGGACAAGATCCATGTCCAGGAAAGATCCATCCCTCAATAATATCAACCGCGCTCACTGGGGTGTGTGTGCAGACTCCGGAGGGAATCCTTCAGCCCAAGCGCTATCTCGTTGCATATATATATATATATATATATATA
>AWOL01S0012042.1:9401-42705 GCA_000715115.1 Nicotiana otophora | reverse complement strand
GGCCTCACTCAGTCATCAATCTCTCCAGTCTCTCTCTCACGGGCTCACAGTGTCATGATACTAGCCCGAAAACAATGATATGATGCATCAATAAATAACAACAGAGACTGAGATATGATATGCATGTGAATGCGTATGACTGACTATGTAATGCAATGAAAGAAAATAACCCAACGGTAGAAATGACCTTAATGGATCCCAACAGAATAAGCATGTAGCCTAGATATGGTTTCTAACATGAATCGCAGCTTGATAACTCTAGTACGTAGAGATTTCATGATTTCAGATAAGTTCAGGTAATTACACAGTACCACAAGAATAACACAGTCATAGCTCACACGGTGCATGCCCAAACGCCTGTCACCTAGCATGTGTGTCACCTCAACACCAAACACATAACACGTATATTCAGGGTTCATACCTTCAGCTCCAAGATTAGAAGAGTTACTTACCTCGAACAAGTCAATATCAATGCCGAGCAAGCCAAAAAATGCTCCAAAGATTCCATCACGCGTGTAACGTCCTCCGAACGGCTCAAACCTAGCCAAAAGCAACTCAAATACATCAAATAAAGCCCAAGAAAACAATTCCAAATGATAAAGATCGAATCCTTAATCAAAACCCAAAATCGGCCACAAATACACCCAGGACCGCGCCTCGTAACCCAACAAAACTTACAAAATCTGAATAATCCATTCAACTACGAGTCCAACCATACTAGTTTCACTCAAATCCGACTCCAATTCGATGTTCATAACTCAAAAATTCATATTATGAAACTTTAGGCCAAAATCCCCAATTAAACTTAAACAACCGATGCCGAAACCTATCAAATCACGTTCGATTGACCTCAAATTTTGTACACATGTCACATTCAAAATTATGGACCTCCTCAAACTTCTGAAATTGGAATCCGACCCCGATATCAAAAAGTTCACTCCTGGTCAATCTTTCCAAAATTTTAACTTTCGCCATTTCGAGCCAAATTCAACCACGGACCTCCAAATCAAAATTCGGACGCGCTCCTAAGTCCAGAATCACCCAACGGAGCTAACGGAACCATCAAAATTCCAATCCTAGGTCAAAAGACAAAAAGTCAAACTTGGTCAACTCTTTCAAATTTAAAACTCCCTAGTTGAGAATCATTCTTCCAAATCAGTCCTGAATAACCTGAAAACCAAAATCGATGATTCACAGAAGTCAAAATACATCATACGGAGCTACTCATGCCCGTAAACTACCGAGCGAAGTGCAAATGCTCAAAACGACCGGTCGGGTCGTTACATATTCGCGTAAGGTGTTTTGAGGGCAGTGGTCATTTTGTTCTTCGCGATCACGAGGATGTTTTCGTGATCACGATTCATGATTCACGATATTTGGGCAGCAGATATTTAATTCCAAATCGAGGGTTAGAGTAACATTTTAATAGTTTGAGTTGTACAGCTCGGGTTTGGGCGATCTTGGAGGGCATTTTCACGACTTGGATCGGGATAAGTATTTTTGACTTGGATTTGTTAATATTTCATGATTCCACCTTGGTGTTTATCATTTAAGTAGCGAATTAAAGTGAAGAAATGGGGGATTTTATGGAAGCTTTTCAAAAATGAAAAATGGAGGTTTGAAAGTCAATTTGAGGTCGGAATTGGATGATATTGGTATAGTTGGACTCATAATTGAATGAGTGTTCCAATTTTGTGAATATTTTCAGGTTCCGAGGTATGGGCCCTAGGTTGACCTTTTGGGTTGACTTTTTAATTTTGATAAAGATCGAAACTTTATTATTTGAAGTTGTTTCCTACGATTTTATTTGTTGATATTGAGTTGTTTGTGACTAGATTCAAGTCGTTCAGAGGCCGATACATGTGGGAAGGGCTTGTTGGAGTTGTGATTTGCGTGGTTTGAGGTAAGTAACAGTTCTAAACTTGGATTTTAGGGTATTATAACCCTAAGGACTACCTTATGTGAAAGATATTGGGGTGACGTATGCGCTTAGTGACGGGAGTGTGTGTGCACCGGTTTGTTCATGCTTAGGGAAGGCCTTTAGGCTAATACCCGGCTTGTGTTGCTATCATAACATGTTATCCCCACGTACCCTCTACTTGTTTGATTATTTGAACTATGCTAAATGCTTGAGACTTGATAGGGCTACTCTTGCTGTTTCCGAGTTATATACCTTATTTGCACACATATTCTTAGTCATGATGCTATCCAAATCCTATAATCGAATATATTTTAAGGACCCACACATATGAAGAAAATCATTCACTCTCTCAAAGAGGTCACATGTACGCACAATGTACCGGAGACTTGCCTATTATGTAAACCTCTACTAAAGTAGGCTCGTTCGATCTAAAACCAACTAGGACTTTATTAAAGTTGTAATGTGGGCTAAGGGACATATATGATAAATATGGGTAATAGTGGTTAATCCTCTTAAGTACTTTAACACATCACATAGTTAACTTTAAGCGCAAATGTTCTCAATCCAATTCAAACATCACACTCGAGGTCATCCCAAGACATGTTCTCTCTTTCTTTAAGTACTACCATAAGTCACACTCATTAACAAGGGCAAGATATATTTATTTCTTTTGCTACATAACTTTTTTTTTCTTTTCTTTCAATTATATTTTTCTAACTTTTTTTTCCTTGTATTTTTCCCTCCCGCTAGTGGTATTTTCTTTTAGATCAAGTGCACCTTTTTTCTTCCATTGGTTCCACTCAAAAGCTACCCCAAGTTTTTTCATTACTTTTTTCTAGAGCTCTATTTATAATTCAAGTGCTTTAAGAGGTAAAAGGATTACAATAATTTAATTAAGAATAAAAAAGGATATAGGCTTGTAATTTGGGTGCCAAAGGAAATGCTTATAGGCTCAAAAGAGTTTCTAGGGTTGATTTTATTTGTGATAAGCAAAAAAATTCAAAAAAAAAAATCAAAGAAGGCCTTAAATTATTTTTAAACCAAGCACGCCTAGGATTTCGCGTCAATTCATATTCCGGACAACTTCTAGACTCAAATGCAATAACATAGACTATATAAAGAACTCATTTCACACGAGGAACATGGGACATGGCACATGACTCATTAAGGACGGTCCCATTCTAACTTCCAAATCAAGTACGTATTCACAGAGCCAAAAAATATTAAGCATAAAATACAAAGTGCACGTAAGCCAAGAAAATGAGTCATAGGCGTCACATAGCATTCTATCTTTTTCATCAATGCATCATCAAAAATTTTAACACACAGAGAAGGTACTTCAAATGCCATGGCCTAAATATGTTACAATCAATCGAGCCAAAAGGTGTGAATCATATTATTTTTCTCTCTTTTATTTTTTAAATTCTAATCTACTCTAAAAATAAAAAAAATTATATTGTTCTAGCTACATCCCATGAAAACGAACTTAGTCAAAAACAAACACGGGGAATTATTACTACCTAAGGAAAATAAAAAGACCTATTTTTATATTCTTCTATTTTTTTTAGATTTTGTGTTTTGCTTAGACTTTAATCTCTCAAGGAAACTATTTAGGAGATCAATATTCGAGAAAAGTTCAATATTTTTTATTTTATTTTTTATTATTTTCCTCAATTAAACTAACACAACAAAAATATCATAGAATATCATCCAGACAATCTCCTCACCTCACACTTAAAATTGTGCATTATCTAGAGCACACCATAAAAATAAAAGGGTAAAAGAAATTCATTGGAAGCCAAAGGTTGAATCATTAGCAGCTCATGGGGTACTCAGACTTCTCCCATATATAATATTTTATGCGGGTACCTCACACTTAGTTCCAACTATTTCGCTTGCTTTTGCCTCCTTCCAATGGCTTCTTCTTCCCATGCTCATACACCTGCAAAATAAAAAAATGACACTAAAAAAATATCACAATAAGAAATAAACAAACAAAAATAAAAAAAGCAATATCGTTGGATTGCCTCCCAACAAGCGCTTGATTCATAGTCGCAACACGACCAAACCGCTTTTCTCCTCCACTTTGAACTTATGAATTAGATCGCAAGTTTTGATCAAGCTTATGATTATGCTCTTGAGGTGGGGTTAATTCTTGCGAGTCAATAAATTAAATAATTCCTTATGCGCTTCTTGGCTTTCAGTTGAGGAGTATTACCTTGCTTAGACGGCCTCGAAATTTTCAGAATATCAGTCTCATCTACCTCTTCCCCTGTCTCCTTTCTACGCTCATAATGATCAATTCGTATTTTACCATCCGAACAAAATGTAGAGAAGTATTTGGAATGAGGTCCAACATACTAGAATACATAAACTTCGAGATGTTCGACATCTTCGATACAAGGTATACTAGAGTCAACTAAATTTATATCATGAATGTTCTTGGCTAACTCTAGTATCACTTCTTTTACATTGGCATCCTCAAATCCAAGTTAGTTAGGTTGTTGATGTTCTACTCTGAACTCGCTCATTAGAACATTAATTTTTGCCTTTAATTTACACTCTTCTTGGATAATATCATTAATATTAACTTGTTGAACAATAAATGCTTCAACTAATTGGGCCACTTGAGTCTCAAAGTTGCGAATAGTTGTATCTTACCTTTGGATAGTAGCACCTTGCCTTTGTATTTGCAATTATTTCTCATTATTTTGTTCCATGCAGTAGTTTAACATATCCTTGTTCTCCTTCAGATCAGCTTTCCCTGGTTCTTTGTTCCTATTAACTTCAGGAAAAAAAAAGAGTAGAATCATCATAATAAGGGGTTGGGAAATTATAAGAAATATAAGTACAACCATAAAAGTGACCATCTTGATCATCACACATATTATGAATATTATTCTTATAGGATTAAGTTTGTGTACATAACTCTCTCCCGGCAATATTTTAATAATTATTCTATAGGTGATTTCCTCCACAATATGCGTAAGGACAAGAAACAATAGAATTATCAATATCCAAACTCTCATAATCCTAAGATGCCATGATTCTCAAATTAAATATTCAAAATTGAACGCTAACAATATTTATAGCTACAACTAAACTATTAATTTTAAGGCAACGACACCAAAATTTGATCACGCCCAACTATACCTTATAAAAAGGACTAAGCGGTCGCTTTAAATATAATCAGTCATAAGTCTAGAGTCAAATGCCACAGAGAACTAAGGCATAGCTACAACTATTCAATATCACTAAGAAGACAAGCCCGAACAATTACTAAGTGATAAAGGTTTTGTTCTTGTTTTAAACTAATTAACTAACAACTATTAAAAATTATTGAGTAAAGATATTAAAGGTTTGAAACATGATTGGAAAGGCCTAGAGTTATATTTCCCCAATTTTCTCTACATCTTCTATAATTTTGCCTAATTATTCTCTATTGATCGTGAGCACACAACTTATCGTAATTCTCTCTCGAGCAACTACAATAATGTACTAGTCATATTCTCTTAAATTACTCTAGCTCACAGATTCCCACCGCGCACTATGATCACGTCAAAGCTTCATTATCTCTAATCTCGTTTTTAAACTCGTCATATTGATCTCTCATATACCTTGGGATGACATTGTTAAACACCAACCTAAATATGTATTCTTTCTCAAATAATACATAATAAATAGGAACATATAATTAAGAGCTCTTCAATTAACTAAAATAAGCATGTAGTTGAACACGTAAAGAAATTCAAAGTCAAAATTATATTAGAATATAACAAAAATTCATCCTTCAAAGGTCTCAATTAAACTCTAGATTAGAAAATTGGCTAGTCATAATACTACGTAGAAATACAATGCTAGAATTCATAACCAATAAGAAAAAATAGAAAGAAGAAAAAAAAGGCAATGCCGGTCGTTTTGAGTATTGTAGTCTCGTTCCCCCATTTATCGCTTCTTCTCTGTTTAATTATGGTTATGTGACTTGTTGAGGTGGTTGGTTCGGTTCCAGGGATGTATCGGAGTGAAATGGGACACTTAGTCTCAAGGTTGAAAGCTTAAGTTAAAAAGTTGATCGGAGTTTGACTTTTATGTAGATGACTCCGGAATGGAGTTTTGATGGTTCCAATAGCTTCGTATGGTAATTTTGGACTTAGGCGTATGTCTGGAGGTCGTTTTGGCTTGAATTGGCAAAAGTTGAAAAGTTAAAGGTTTGGAAGGTTGAGAAGTTTGACCGAGAGTTGATGTAAGGTCCCGTAAATATTTTCCTAAAATCTGGGGTTCTGTTATGCCGGGGCAGGCATTAAAGAAAATGTTGGGCAGAAGTAGGCATTTCTGCGGCCTGTTCTGCAACTGAAGAACCACTCTGCAGACCGCAGAATGGTCGCAAAGTGAGTCAATTTTCTGGATCATTTTTTATGTCAATTTCGCGGCCATTATGCAACCACATAACCACTTCACGGGACACACTCTTGTCGCATATCCCGCTTTGGGATTTTTCGGAGGGAGGTTCTGCGGTGCACTATGCGACCGTAGAACCGTTCTGCAGTACATTATGTGACCGCAGAACAGGTCTACGGGCTGCATAGTGACCACAGACCCAGACAGATTTATGGCAAATTCTGGACACCAATTATGCGGCCAATATGCGGTCCGCATATCGATTATGCGATCGCATATGCAATCGCAGACCTTGTTCCGGAGCTTCATTTTTCGGTTTTTAAACCTGACCCTATTTCGTTAAAACATGTACCATAGCTCATTTTGAGCACATTTCTGGTATTCTAGACTAAGAGAGAGAATTCTTAGAGAGAGGGAGAAACCTTCAACCTAATATCCATCAATTCTTGATCAACCATTGAGGATTAACAAAGGAAATCTTCACCCTAAAGGTAAGAATCTATGTCCTAACTCTCAATTCCGAAATTTTACAAAAATGTGTTAATTAGAGAGACAAATATTGGGTGTGTGGGTTGTTATCTTGCATGCATGTGTTATCAAAGAATGTGGAAAGGTGGTGAGCTAAACATGGTAGAGAATGGGTTGGGGGATGATGGAATCCTCCATAAAAGGACCTTGAAACCTTAATGCACACCTAGTGTTTGATAAAATGCTCAAATGAGCTAGAACCAAGATCATCCTCCTAATTTTTGGTTCAATTTGTTATATTTCTAAAATATATCGGAGTTGCTAAGAATTCCAGAATATTTTAGAGTTTAAGGAAGCTAAATTGAGGTATGTTGGCTAAGCTCTTCTTTAAGAATTGGAACCCTAATATCCTTGTAAGTTCCAAGATACTTGTTACAAGTTGAGTATTCTGAATAAGTTTTGTGATAAAGATATATGTTTAATATGTGTTTCAAATGCTCTCATGATATTGTATTATAAATTGAGGATGTATCCCAAACTATGGATTGTGTATCTATGTGTTATGATTCTATGTCGTGATTTATGTGGAAAACTATTTTGCCAAATTGTGTATAGATTGTGATTGGCGTTACAACTCCACCCGCATATATTGGGGTGAGGCGGCAGGGCCGCTTTGTGTGTGGTTTTAGTATTGTTGTTACACTATCACCCGCATATACTGGGGTGAGGCGGCAGGGCCGCTTTGTGTATGATTTTGGTATTGTTGTTGCACCACCACCCGCATATATTGGGGTGAGGCGGCAGGGCCGCTTTGTGTAGGTATTTGTATCATTGGTGCACTTCCACCTGCATATATTGGGGTGAGGCGGCGGGGCCGCTTTGTGTGAAAATTGGCATTGTGTTTACTCCTCCACCCTTATACATTGGTGTGAGGCGGCAGGGCCGCTTGAGTAGAGTTTTGGTATTGTGTTTACACCTCCACCCGCATACATTGGGGTGAGGCGGCAGGGCCGCTTTGTGTGGAAATGGTTACAAAGGATCTCATCTTAATTTTTATAAATGCTAATAACTGCTCTTGATAAGCTTGCTTTGGTTTAAACGGCTATCTATGCTATTCTATTGTCGCCTTGATTCATCATATTCATACTGTATTTTCAAGTTCTTAAAGTGATGTTTGGTTTTCATACTAGTACTATTTGACATGTACTAACATCCCTTTTGTTGGGGGCACTGCATCTTTAATAGATGCAGGTGGTTCAACAGCGGAGGATACTGACCAGTGATAGCAGTGCTCATTCTTCCCAGCTGACTTGGTGAGCCCCGTCTCATTCCGGGGTTGTGCATCTTTTGTTTCTTACGTGTTTTGGGGTATAGTCGGAGCCTTATTACAGGCACCATCTTTACTCTCTTTTGTATCTTTAGAGGCTCCGTAGACACTATGTGGGTTGTATATGGGTATTAGAAAGGTCAACGGATCATGTTGTGTTTTGGGCTCTTGTTCCGCTCAGTCATAAAGATGTATGTATTTTGAAACTTAACAATGATATAACAAAATGAAATGACTTAGTAATGTATATATGAATGAACTTTCTACTGTCTAACTAATAAGAGCATGCCTTTTTTGGATCATAGGTGAATCGGGTTGATAGTGTCTAACAGGCTTGATCGACACGGTCCACTCGGTTGAGTGCTGGTCGCGCTCCCCGAGGTTGGAGCATGACAAACTTGGTATCAGAGCATATGGTTTTAAAGTGTCCTAGGATGTCTCGGAACCGAGTCTGGTAGAGTCCTTCTTATCGGTGTGTTGTCGACCACATCTATAAGTTGGAGGTTACTTGGACATTTAGGATTAATACCCTTCTTTGATATTCTGGATCATGCGATGAAACTGACTGTGAAACTATTCCTCCTCTAACTCGTGCATTCCTTTAACTTTCAGTACATGGCACCTAAAAAGAGAGCAAGAACTGGCCAAGGAGTTAATGTCGCCTTAGGAGTGGCAGTTGACCCTTTACTTGGTGAGGCGGGTGAACACCCGAGGGGTAAGGATAATCCCCTAACTGCTACATTGTCTGATTCCACTACACTTGTTCAGGCCACACCAGTTCCTACACCTACTGAGGGTGCGGCGGTTCCTCCAACTGATATTCCAATTCCACCTCCAGCTCCAGCTTCCGATTCTGGTGTTTCTGATGTTGATCTTAGGGGAGCCATACAGATGTTGGCACATATAGTGGCTTCTCAGGCCCAGAGATCGAGTGTTAAACCTACTTTTTCTACTCAGCCAGGGAAAACTGCTAGTTCCAGGGTGAATAAGTTTCTTCAGTTAGATCCTCCAGTGTTTAAAGGTACTAATCCCGAGGAAGAACCCCAGGACTGCATTGATAAGATGCAAAAGACTCTCCGGGTTATGCATGCTACAGAGACGGAGGGAGTGGAGTTGGCCTCCGGACATAGTGGCAAATAAAAGGAGGTTAACTGAGTTTGAGACTGTAGCACTTACTGAGGAGTGCACTTCCACGATTCAACATAAGCTTCCACAAAAGCTTAAGGATCCGGGTAGTTTTACCATCCCCGTGAGGATTGGTGAATTTGATGTAGGTAGAGCCTTGTGTGATTTGGGTGCAAATATCAATCTATTGTCGTTGTCAGTGTTCAAACAATTAGGCTTAGGAGCTCCGAGACCCACCACAGTGATGCTACAGTTAGCTGATAGATCTTATGTTTATCCTGATGGGGTAATTGAGGACGTCCTGTTGTAGATTGGGAAGTTTATTTTTCCTGCAGATTTTATCATCCTAGATTACATGGCTAATGAGTTAGTTCTTATCATCTTGGGACAACCTCTTTTGGCCAGTGGAGATGCAATTATCAAAGTTCGAGAAAGTAAGATAATCCTGAGGGTGGACAATGAAGAAGCAGTCTTTAATGTATATCGATCCATTCAGTTGCCTCGTCATTACGAGGACCTGGCCATGATTTCGGTGGTGGATATAAATGAACTAGCTGTAGAGACAAGGGCGTTTAAAGAATATGCACGAGAAAAGGCATTGACGTTGTTCAATCACTTAGAACTTGAAAAAGAGGTTGAGGAGATGTTGCACATTCTGAATGCATCGTGTGAATACATAAGAGAAAGAACCTAGTTTTAGCCTCTGGATAGGCCAATCAACCCGCCTCCTAAACTCTCAGTTGAGGAAGACCCAAAATTGGAACTTAAACCCTATATACTCTAATACTCATTATAATCCTATTTACAATAATTCCCAACTCCGTTCGAAAAGTCGATAAAATCACCCTCAGGCCCACGTGCCCGGATTCCAAAATTTTCCGAAGATAAACATTACCCATAACATTACGAACTCAAATATATAATTTATTCCCAATTCCATGCTCAAATTCGTGGTAAAAATCTAAAAATACCAAATTCTAGGTTTTCTACCAAAACCCCACAATTTCTACTAATTTCCATGTTTATATCCTTACACAACCCTTGTACTTAACTTATAACAAGTGGGAACAACTTACCTTGTGATGGTTGAAGAAAATTACCCCTTGAAGCTCTCCAAAATTGCCCAAACCAAATAAACATGGGAGAAAAATGGGCCAAGCCCCGCTTATAAGAATCCTTCTCTGCCCAGCGATCCTTGTACCTGCGGTCACTTGACCGCTTCTGCGGTTCCGTAGGTGTGCAAATGTTCCGCTTCTGCAGTCAATCCCCTAGCTGCCCACTTCCGCTTCTACGCCTTCTTTTCCGCAGGTGCGGTCTCGTTTTTGCGGCGAGATGACCGCATCTGCGGTTTCAGCACTTCCCCACCAATATCGCATTTGCGCCCCTTTTGGCCGCTTCTGCGGCTCCGCACCTGCGGCCAAGACCTCGCAGGTGCGGTTACACCAGATGACAACAGACTTAGCAAATCTTTATTAGGCCGAATTCAATCCGTTAACTATCTGGAATCCACCTGTGGCCCCCGGGACCCCGTCCAATCACACCAACCAGTCCCACAATATAACACGGACCTGCTCGAGGCCTCAAATCACATCAAAATCATGAATCACACCCCAATTCAAGCTTAATGCACTTTAGAACTTCAAACTTCTACATTCGATGCCGAAACCTATCAAATCACGTCCAATTGACCTCAAATTTCGCACACAAGTTACATTCGACATTACGGACCTGTTCTAACTTTCGAAATTAAAATCCGACCCAGATATCAAAAAGTCCACTCCCGGTCAAACTTCTCAAAAATCTTCCAAATTTCAACTTTCGCCAAATGATCTCAAAATCACCTACGGACCTCCAAATCTACATCCGGACGCGCTCCCAATACAAGAATCACTATACGGAACTATTCCCTGGCTTGGAATCCCAAACGAACATTGATAATATTGAAACACACTTCAACTCAAATTAATGAAATTCTTCCAAAATGCCAACTTCCATAATAGGTGCCGAAACGTTCCCGGGTCATCCAAAATTTGCCTCGGACATACGCCTAAGTCCAAAATCATCATACGAACCTGTTGGAACCTTCAAATACCGATTCTGAGGTCGTTTACTCCAAAATCCAACCTTAGTCAATTCTTCCAACTTAAAGTTTTCAAAATGAGAGTTTTCTTTCCAAATCAACTCTGAACTTCCAAAATTTAAATTCCGACCATACGTACAAGTCATAATACCTGAAGTGAAGCTACTCATGGCCTCAAACTGTTGAACGACGTGCTAGAGCTCAAAACGACCGATCGGGTCGTTACATTTCCAATCAAGCCTTTAGGTACACATATGAGCAATTAAGAGTCTTAAGCATATTGGGATTTTCTCACACAATTTGGCATCATAACCTTCATTTGAAACACAACTGAAAGACATAGCCTTTTAATATACATATCATTCTTGAACACGTTCCCAAAAGATAACATAATGTGATAGGAACATTCGAAACACGTTTTGATTACATAATTCTCGACACTTTGCTTATTCGGGACAATCGAATTTATTTGAAATAACTCGGAACATAGAATAAGGAACTTGAGACAACCATACTTGAAACTTATGAAAACATCATTGAATTCAATTCTAAGAGAGTAGTTTAGCCAACATACCTTGCTTTGAGATTTCCTTAAATTACTACAACATTCCAGAAATTCTAGCAATCCCAATTTATTTTGAGACATAACAAAATTGAACCATTAGTAGGAAGATATTAATGGTCTCAGCTCATTTGAGCATTTTATCAAACACTAGGTGTGCAAATTTAACTACAAGGTTCTTCTGCAAGATTTTCTTCACTCCACAACCCAATATTTACTTATTTGAGCTCAACAATCTTCCCACAAATCTTATTAGTACAAGAATGTATAAATAATACTCTTATACCCAAGAATCATACTCCAAATCAACCATCTTTTACCCAAATTCGAAATTGAAGACTAGGGTATGGAACCTTACCTCGTAGATGAAGATCTTTTGAGATTTCCTCGTTGGATTTCAAAGCTTGGGCCAGATCTTGATGAACAAAACACTTCATTTACTTTATCTCTCTAGAACACTCTTACTTCTCTCTAAAAAACCTCAGATAATTACCCCAAAATAAGCCCCAAAAGTAATTTATCAAAATGGGGTCGGGTTATGAAAATAGAAAAATTAACCCTCCGAAATCAGGTTTGCGGTCGCATAATGGACCGCAGAATGGCTATGCGGGTCGATAAATACACCACAAAATCGGTGCCAAAATATGGGTTGTACTGGTCCATTCTGCGACCAGTTTTGCGGTCGCAGAAGCATTTTCGCGATCGCATAATGATTCTGCGGTCGCACATCTGACCGCAGAATCACATTTTTTGAGCTTTTGGTAATTTGGTCATAACTTCTTGTAGAAGTGTCCAAATGATGAACGGTTTGAAGCGTTGAAAAATAGAAATATAGACCTTTCTTTTTATAGGTACTACACTATATAAATTATCATATCAAGAGAGTTATGCTTGTTTGAAGCAAGGTCTTGTGCGAACTCACTTGAAACTTTATCCCATTATAACATTTTCAACCTGACTTAGCCTTGGGGCTCTTCTTAGACCACAAACAATTCTTAATGCACCTAATGCATATATTATCATGATAAATTTATATAATTCATATAATAGTCCTTGTTTGCACACAAATAATAAAATTAGTGTACATCAACTTTTTTAATAGCGCTTAAGTACTTCAAAATTTTCCGGGGTGCTACAGCTAGCTCAGTGAGACTCGAGGTCGGTCATCAGTCCATGGTCGCCAAGTTCCAAACCTAATCCACCAAGTCGAAAGCGAGCTCGAATTCGACCGTATACAGATAGTTGATGATAGGCTATAATCTCATGTTTTAATCGATTATTACACTCTAATTTACTGCACTTTAATTGAGTTGGACCTTTAATCGCTAGTGTTTTGCACTAATTATGTGTTTTATGCCTTGTAGGAGTGATTCCGATCTATGTAGATGTTATGGAATGAATTTAAGCTATTCACGAGCTTTGAAGTCAGCGTAAAATCCCAAGGATTAAGTCGGGATAATGTTCGGGGATCAACGGATGATAGTGCATTTTAAGAACAAAACGAAAAATCGAGCAGGCATCTTGCGCATTGTCCGGTAAAATGCACATAACCTTTCTCTCAGAACTCTTTTTGGGCTCCACAATATATCATTAGAAAGCTGTTTAAAAGGGCTACAACTTTGATGCTTTACATTTTTCCAAATTCTTAACAGAACGCCATCCACATGCGCAGCCGCGCACTGGTCGCGCATTGGGCGCGCACTGGAGGCAGAACAGGGTGAAAAATGCGCGGCCAAGTGTGTGAGCACACTTCCAGGTGCATAGCCGTGCACGTCCTATCCGAAAAAAGTGTCCTATTTCACGTAGGAGAAGGTGTATTTGCTTGGGCCCGACCCTACTTGGTATATATACATGAAAAAACGGTATTTTAATAACTTTTGACATAATTTAGACCTAATGAAGCTAAGGAGAAGAGGGAGAAGCAAGAGCACAAGGATTTCACCATTCATCCTCACTCAAGACAAGGGTTTGAATGTTTTATGTTTTCCTTTGACTTAAACTTAATTGTGGTGAATTTCTCCATATCCATAGTGTAATTCTTCCATAGGAATTGATGGATTTGGTGTTTTGAGAATTGTTTTTGGATATTAACTCTAGTTTTATGTATTGAAGAGCTTTGGGTGTTTTTATTATTTCATATATATTCACTTGTCTATGTAATCGAAAGAGGCATTATCTGTGATGTTTTGCAATTATCTTATTGGTTGAATTTATTGATTCTTATTAGTAATCGAAAGAGGCTAGTTGAATTAATGTTTAGACCTAGTTAGGAGGATTATAGAAAGAGGTTATACTAAGGATCAATCCACTACGAATTCTTGCATATCTTCACCAAGCTTAACTTAGTTCATATCGTAAGGTTGAGACTTAATCGAGAGAGGAGTTTCTACTGAATGTTTGAACATATTAGAGTGAATTTGAGAGACTTACTAGAACTATAAAAGTGAAGTTACTAGAGTTAATTCTCAAACAAGTATCTTACACCTATCCAATCAACCCCTATTTTCTCCCTTTGATATCTTCTTACTTACTCTTGTTGTGATTTTCATTAGCCAATAGTTTAGACTTCTAGTAAATTTTAGTTTTAAATCACACAACTCTAAATTGTTGATCATCTAGGATAGAAATTAAAAGTAGAAGCTATGAAAATACTATTTAAATCCAATCCCTGTACATATAATATTTTCTATACTATATTCGACTAGCGAATATAATTTTGTGTTTTAGTTTTTAGCTCGTCAAATTTTGGCGTTGTTGCCGGGAATTGGCAATAAATAGTATTGGAAATAGTTTGTAGTGCTAATTCAAGATTTTTTCTTTTTATTTTGTTTTTCTCTTTTTACATTTGGTGTTCCTTGACTGTGCGCAGGCTACAGGTTAGATTGGTGCATGACTTGATCTTCTGGGAAGGAATTTCTACCTTACGAGCCGGAAATTGAAAAGCAACTGCGACAGCTGAGGAAAGAAATAAATCTCCCCGCAAATACAGAGAAGGTTGGGCTATCCTCAACCAAAGAAGTTATGGCGGGAGATGAGGATAATGTTGATTTGGCTGCAAAAGAGGCAGCCCAGTAAAGAGAAAAAGCTGCACGAGATGCGGAGGAGACAGCTCTTCGAAATGCACAACTTGTCTATGAGGAGGAGAGGGCTCGAAGAATTGTACAGAATCGACCTGTGGGTGCAGACCAATTCGGAAATATCGCTCTCGGTGCTGGGAGACCACTTGGTGATTATGCTAGACCGTTATACAACTAAGGCTTATCGAGTGTGAGACCACCTCCTGTTGCAACTAATAATTTTGTGTTAAAGCAGGGCTTACTTCAAACCCTCCAAAAAAACTGTGTCTTTAGAGGAAAGTTGAACAAAAATCCAAACAATCATCTGATGGACTTCGAGGAGATTATGAACTCCTTCCAATATAATGGTGTGTCACAAGATGCAGTATACTTAAGGGCATTCCCCTTCACTCTCAAAGACGATGCGCTTGCTTAATAGATCGATTAGAACATAGGATGAGATGACCAGAAAATTTATTGACAAATATTTCTCATCAGCTAAGGCGGGCAAGTTTAGAAGGAAAATCCACAACTTTTGTCAGAATGAGACTGAAACGGTGTTTGAAGCTTGGGAGAGGTTTAAAGAAATAGTGCGTAAGTGTCAGCATAGTGGAATGGAACTCTAGATGCAACTCCAGGATTTTTGGGATGGATTGACACCAACTTCATGCAGAACATTGAGCAACGCAGCTGGAGGTCCGTTGATGAAAAAGACTCCATATGAGATAGTCATTATTCTAGATGAGTTGTCTGAGGATGCAAATCAATGGCCCTCTGAAGTTGCTGAAAGAAGAAGAACGACTGGTGTTCACCAAGTTGACGCTAACATATCTGTACATGTACAACTTGATGCCATGGCAAAGGAAATAAGGAAGCTAACTTTAGCTTCAATACACAGTGAGCCTCATTCATCATGTGACATATGTGTAAGAGGACACCCTACTCATGAGTGTCAAGCCTCGATCGAGGAAGTTAATATTTTTGGTAATTAAAACTTCAATGCAATGGGTCAGAAGCACCCCGATTTTTCATGGAGTTCACCTGGGGGTACAACAAATACATGGTAATAAAATAACTCCAGATTTCAAGGAGATCCTGGTTTTGTGAATCAGCAGAGGCCGCAGTTTCAGCCTCAACAACCAATTCAGTCTAGGTTAGAAGATCTGATGAAGTCATTCATTGTCAAGACATATGAGAGATTAGATGCTCATGGTGCAGCTATTAAAGAACTTGGGACAGGTTTGCAAAGTTTGGAGAGACAAGTGGGACAAATTGCAATTATATTATCCGAGAGAATCTCAGGTACTCTGCCAGCTGATACTGAAATGAATCCCAAAGAAACGGTAAATGTGGTGACCTTGAGAAGCGGACAAGTGTTGAAAGATCCCACTCCAATTCACAAAGAAGCTGCGCCTGAAAAAGAAAGTGGGAAGGAGCTAAAAATTGAAGATGATTGTCACGCCCCGACCTGGGGGGTGAGACCGGCACCCAGTCCTCACCTATCCTTGCGTACCAACTTGCGACTAAGGGACACAGAACATACGATGTCATACTTTATCCATGGGCAACAATGCAAGACAATTTCCAAAGCAAAATATAAAGCTGAACGGAAACTAACGCTGACTAAACATCAATATAAAGCTGGGTCGACAAGGCCGTCATAACTACTACAGCTGGCAATTCAACAAAATATACATACAAGGCCTACAAGCCCAACATACTACACTAACTGATAGGATATGTTTACAAGCCTCTACTGATGGATATACTGTGATCGGAATAGGGCCCCGACCTACTCATAACATATGTACATATATACACAAGATGTACGTAAAGCTCTAGGTCCGGCAACTCCGAAGGGCATGGAGCTTACTGATCAAGATGAACTCGGGCAACAACTAATGAAGAGGTCTACCCGTCTGTCTGTCTGAACCTCCACGCATGAAATGCAGCGCCCCTAGAAAAGGGACGTCAGTACGAAATAATGTACCGAGTATGTATGGAAATATACTGAAAGCTAAAACTGAACTGATAATATAATAACTGAAAGTAACTTGGAGTCAAAGATAATCTAAAGATATGCTCACCTGCTGATACTAACTCAACTCTCTCAATATAGTAAGTAAAATAGATGTCCAGCCTTATAAGTCTAGGTATATATAACTGCTCTGCCGTAGTAGGCTCGCTCATAGGCGTATGGCCATACTAGGCTCTGTATCTCGGCCAACTGGGCTCGCTCATAGGCGCTCAACCACAGTAGGCTCGGTATATAACTTACCATCTGATCAGAGGTTGCCCAATAGGGCCTGCCCATGAACTATAGCTCGATGGTAATGAAAATACTGTAATACTGTATATATAAGCTCTCTGCTCTCTTGACAGGAAGAAGACAATACTCAATTAAATATGAAGTCCCGATAAGGAGAATACTGTAATTTATGAGACTAGGATAATATATATAAATTCGGGAGTATGAACTTTTCTTTATGCCTCGTTATCAAACACATGTAATTAGGAGATCATGCCAAAATGAATGAAAGGCTTAGCCTTAACATACCTGAGTCGATGCTCTTGACAATCCCTCTAACACATGTTAATTGCGACAAAACACGTGATGGCAAAATCGAAGTAGAGAAAAATCTGTATAATATTCTTGAGAAAGATTGTACCGGACTCCCTTAAAATTGCAAATCCCGTTGCTATTACGTAGTATAACTTCGTACAAATTCTTTTGCTGAAAATCTGTTACTTGGTTAACTTATTCTCCTCAAATATTGTTAAACAAAACCAATCATAACAAGAAACTGAGACTTGGGCAATTTTATACAAATATTAGTGTTGCGACTGTTTTTTCGTCTAAGGTACGAGGATGTCTTACTTATCTGCTTATAGTATGTGGATAGTGACGGAAAAGGCATGCATGAGATCTTATCGTAGAAAGGAAGCGGTGGGAAATAGTTGATACATATCCTTTAATGTTCCAAGTGTATTGCTTCTATGCATGCATATCCACATATTATTCTCACCTTCCTTTTTTAACTTTCTAACTATATTGCACGTGTTAAAAGCAATTGTACGTGTTCAAATGCAGATACACTACGTGCTATACCACTTGGTTAAATTATTGAGTCCACCTCAATAATTATCCACCATTTTCTTAATTAATTTATTAATTCCCCATTAACCAATAATTATCCAATTATCCACATAATTAGGAATTATCTCAAATTACTTAAATACTACTCATTTTTAACACACTTCGCGCACCTTACTATTATGGTCATGCGGTACCTTGTATGACACTAGTCCATAAATACGGGGTATTATAGCTTGGACCGTATTTTATCTCAAAATATCAAACTTCGACAAAATTCATTTTTTTCGATTTGCTTACCCTCTCACCTTCACGAATTTACTCATCACTTGTTTGAAGTTGTATAATGCTTATAATCTCCAAATAATCTCATTCCTGAACTTATGTCGATTAACTTACGACGAAACTCTAACGTACGAAAATGCGGGATGTAACATCTAATTTTAGAACTTATATCAATTTACTTATGGCGTACTTCCACGTACGAAAACATGGGGTGTAACATCATTCCCCCCTTTGGAATATTCATCCTCGAATGTTGACTGATGCACTTATCATTTTCATAATTTATGTCTTCCGAATACTTTAGTACTCTCCTTGCCATCTAGGCAATTGTTCTATGAATAATTCCAAAGGTCAAGGCATTCCCCCCTTTAGGCCTCTTTTTCACACCACGACTTGTAGTCTAAATCCTTCCAATCTCGTTACTGTTGCTACCTTCTATCATGCAGCTTGTATGACACAGACCTTGTAAGTGCGCCTATGCGACTCTTCTCTCCTTTTTGCTCCAGCTTCTACCCAATCTCTAGGCCTCACTTTGCAAACATATATAGAGCTTGATAAAATGTCCCTCTGGGCATCTGTAGGTATACTGAATTTCTTCGCTAACTTACGAATATTGCTATACCTTATTTCATAGATCCGTTTATCCCTCCGTATGACTTTGCTGCATCTAGGTAGGTCATACTATACTATAAACTCTAGATGGCATAATCTCACCTCATACTTTGTAACTTTTATTCATCTATTGTTGACTCACCTCAATATTGATCTACAATGTGTCACTGATAACTTGAAACTTCTTATGTAATCACTAGGGCTGACGTCTCATCGGGGAACATCAAGCGAGACATCACATCGTCTCTAACTCTTCTTTACTCTCTTGGCTAGATCTCTCGGTATATAGAAACCATAAACTGGAAGATATGCCACTGACGACGCTGCTATCATTCCTGAATACTGAATCCCTGCACTTCTAGCCTTCTATCCGAAGTATGAACTGTTCATAACCTTCTGCATTTGAGTATTTCGCAAATTGTTTACCTTTACCTTAAAATCTTGCATCATATCGTCTATATCTTTCATGACCCCCCTTCCACATAGGTATAATTTACATCTACAACTGGAAGATCTATTATAATACTTGCTCCTCTGGTGCACACACATTCCGGCGGGAGCTTCATACTGACTTCTTATGAGAATGGTACTCTTCTAACTGGCTTTCTTGTAGAGCTGTTAAAGAATATGGTTGTTGTACTATCTCTCTTCTACCTCTGATATTAAGAGTGATTCTTGCAATATTTTCAATCACGATTTCTATATTTTCTGGGTCGAATAATCAGACTCTTGATTCAATTAGTTGATGTAATTCTTTAGTTTTCTCTTCCCTCTGATCAACCTTTATGTAGGCTTAAGCTATCTTCCGATCTGCGGTTCATGGTATTACTTTAGCCTGTCATGGGCGTTATGGAATATCCATGATACAATCTTCTAACAATTCAATCCTTTGTTTATGCCCTGGGCTCAATTATTTCTTTTAACTTATACTGGAGTCTTCTACGGCTGTATGAATGTCAGTATATATGCTGCATGGATAATATTTCGAAATCGTAAGTGCGTTTATAACGTAACTAATTCTGGATCATTGTTCGAATAATTCCTTTCGTTTCTTCTCAACTTTCTTTAAACGTAAGCTATTACTTTTCTTGGTCTTTCTGCCCCCTTGTAGCGTGCATACTTAGCTTTCCTTAGTTCCCACACATATTGTAATTCCATACAACCCATATGATCTTGAATATTACCTTTTCATTAGCCACGATAGGTGACACTTTTCTAAGGAGTGCATACGATGTTGTTGTGAGACTGTTGTTTCAAGACCATTTCCTCTTTATGTTACTGTGCTTAGGCTGAAGCCTTCTTCCTTCTTCCCTCAGCTAGTCTTTTGTTTTAGTACTTGGGGAGGACCGTCTGATTCTTTCAAGGCTGTGAGCTTATTACATTGTTTACCCGGCAGAATATTTGATGTTCTTTCTTACTTGTAATTATCCTTACTTACTAACCTTCATGCCCTTGTGCTCGTAGAGTTGCTTCTGAGCTGATATTTTGATTGTCTTCCTAGTGGCACTCTCTTTTAGCTCCGTAACACTCATACGGTACCTTTAACTACACCAACTCCTATCTTAATATTTCTCAAGGTTACAATGTCATATCTGCAAGACTGAATTCCCCATGTTGGGGTTCACTCTTGTTTATCTTGCACGGTCTATTGATTTGTCTGTATCCTCTTATCTAGACATAACTAGGCTCTTCCTGAATCAACTACTAACTAATCGTTGGCCCACTCCCATATCAATATTTCGCATAATCTTTCTTTGATTATTTTCTTTGTCTTAACTTACCTCTCGCACTGGCTCCTTATTTATCAATAACATCTCGGGCAGGAACCCTTACTTCCTCTCCTTGACGACGTGTTTGCATGATGTTCTAGAATCGTAACATATCTGTAGGATTTGAATAGGTGCAATCTCATCACTTTCTCATTTTGTATCGCATTATTCCTTTACCATTCCATAGTTACTAGAACCACTTAATTCTAACTTAATGCCACATCACTCCATATCCCTCCCCCCCCCCCCCTTTAGGGGAGTACTAAGATTTAGAGCTACGATGATCCGCCTATAGATATTTTACCTCTTCATTTTTGGCGTCTTTTCACATCATCGATGACCCTTACATGCCTTGCGGTAATCCTTCTGCACCAAGGATAACGCAACTCCTTACTTACAAGGGTGACACTTAGTATAACTGGCACATGCAGTCCCTTAAGCTTAACTTTGCTCACATTGCTTGCATTAGGGAACCGTCTTCCTGAATGACCTTTACATGTTATTCTTCTATTGTCCATTCTATTATCGCCGGAACGCAATCTGAAATTCTCATGATGTCGACCATTATCAAATCACTCAGTCTCTAATTCATGTTTAGTTTATCTTGTTCACCAGCCCATACTGATTTCTAGTACTCTAGGTCTAACTTTTCCTTCTGGTAGTTACGTTGGAGTCATGAACTTATTTCTCGAAATGAGGATATGACTTTATGGCCTAGACTCTTTTGTTTTCTCAAGGCCTGTCACCTCTCGTCTTTTCCTTCACTTGACTATCGACTCTGTAATACTGTCATCTTTTTGATCTACTGTTCTCATCCATGTATCACATCTTACTCATAATGCTTCATTAACTCTCTTCTTATTTTCCGCTAACATTTATGTCTATCACTTTATTTTGAAAACTCAAAACAATGCATTCTTTTGCTTTTAGCTCCCCTTGCTCAATCTATTGGCTCTTCGGGTTGCCTAACATTCTTTATCTACTAGGGACGGGAGCCATACTAAGTTATTATTTATCCCTTCAAGCCTTCCAATGCCTATCTTTGTAGTACTCATATCTAGCTATACTATTTTAGAGTACACTATCTAGGTGTCTCACAAAGAGATCTATTAGCACATTTGCAATATCCTTCGGAAATGTCAATTAACGCAGACAATCTATCCACCATTTTGGGTCATTCTAACCCCACGGATCCTGATATCTGTACTTCTCTTATACTTCTTTTGTTAGCCTCATATGGCATAAATGAGATGGATATGTCCAATTGTACATACCTCTATTATTATTGAAGGTAACTCAAAAGGATTATATTCCTCTGCCTGAATTGTAAATACTGATAATTTTCATTAGCTGGGTACCTCGTACCCCTTTTCACCTTGCTACCTTTACTTGCTGAAACTTACGTCTACCTTCCGATTCCCTTATTCCTTTTTATCGTAAAAGTGGATAGGCATTCTTGCCTTAGGGATCCATATCAAGAAGCTTACACATCTTGGTATACACATGATATGTTGAATACCTCATATTTATCCATGATAAGCATGATGCAAAAATTGAGTTCCTCTAACTCAACTCTTCTACAGCTATATCTCTTACCAATCGTCTTTCTGGATGTAGGCATCATCGTATTATGAATAAGATAGAGTTTAGGAAATTAAGTTCTTACAACTGAGCTTTACCACACGATCTAGAGTAAGAAGAAAGAGTGACAGTCCTAAATGCCCTGTAGCCTCCTGCTTATAAGAGTGGTACACAACACACCCATAAACAAGACTCTACTAGACACAGCTTGTCGACTCCCTAGGACATAAATGCTCTGATACCACTTTTATCACGCCCCGAACCTGGAGGGCGAGACCGGCTCCCAGTGACTCACCTATCCTTGTGTACCAACTTGCGACTAAGGGACTCGGAACATGCAATGTCATACATTGGCCATGGGCCACATTTCAAGACAATTTGCGAAGCAAAATATAAAGCTAAACGAAAATTAATGCTGACTAAACATCAATATACAGCTGGCAACCCAACAAAATATACATACAAGGCCTACAAGCCCAACATACTGCACTAACTGACAGGATATGTCTACAAGCCTCTACTGATGGATATACTATGATCAGAACAGGGCCCCGATCTACTCATAACATATATACACAAGATGTACGTAAAGCTCTAGACCCGGCAAGTCCAAAGGGCATGGATCTTACCGATCAAGCTGAACTCGGGCAACAACTAAAGAGGAGGTCTACCCATCTATCTGTCTGAACCTGCACGCATGAAATGCAGCTCCCCTAGAAAAGGGACGCCAGTACAAAATAATATACTGAGTATGTAAGGCAATATACTGAAAGCTGAAACTGAACTAATAATATAATAACTGAAAGTAACTGGGAGTCAAAGATAATCTGAATATATGCTCACCTGCTAATACTGACTCAACTCTCTCAATATAGTAAGTAAAATAGTTGTCTGGCTTTATAAGGCTCGGTATATATAACTGCTCTGCCGTAGTAGGCTCGCTCATAGGTGCTCGGCCACAATAGGCTTGGTATATAACTTACCATCTGATCAGAGGTTGCCCAATAGGGGCCTGTACATCGAATATAGCTTGATGGTAATGAAACTACTGTAATACTGTATATATAGGCTATTTTCTCTCTTGACTGGAAGAAGATAATACTCAGTTAAATATGAAGTCCCGATAAGGAGAATACTGTAATTTATGAGACTAGGATAATATATATAAATTTGGGAGTATGAACTTCTCTTTATGCCTCGTTATCCAACACATGTAATTAGGAGATCATGCCAAAATTAAGGAAGAGCTTAGCCTTAACATACCTGAGTTGATACTCTTGACAATCTCTCTAACACACGTTAATTGCGACAAAACACGAGACGGCAAGATCGGAGTAGGAAAATATCCGTATGATATTCTTGAGAAAGATTGTGCCGGACTCTTTTAGAATTGCAAATCCCATTGCCATTACATAGTATAACTTCGTACAAATTCTTTTGCTGAAAATCTATTACCTGGTTAACTTATTCTCCTCAAATTTTGTTAAACAAAACCAATCATAACAAGAAACTGAGACTCGGGCAAGTTTATATAAATATTAGTGTTGCGACTGTTTTCTCGTCTAAGGTACAAGGATGTCTTACTTATCTGCTTATAGTATGTGGATAGTGACGGAAAACGCATGCATGAGATCTTATCGTCGAAAGAAAGCGGTGGGAAATAGTTGATGCATATCCTTTAATGTTCCAAGTGTATTGCTTCTATGCATGTATATCCACGTATTATTCTCACCTTTCTTCTTTAATTTTTTAACTATATTGCACATGTTAAAAGCAATTGTACGTGTTCAAATGCAGATACACTACGTGCTACACCACTTGGTTAAATTATTGAGTCCACCTCAATAATTATCCACTCTTTCCTTAATTAATTTGTTAATCCCCCATTAATCAATAATTACCCAATTATCCACATAATTAGAAATTATCTCAAATTACTTAAAATACTACTCATTTTTAACACACTTCGTATACCTTACTATTATGGTCATGCGGTACCTTGTATGATACTAGTTTATAAATACGGGGTATTGTATCTTGGATCGTATTTTATCTCAAAATGTCAAACTTCGACGAAATTCATTTTCTTCGATTTGCTTACCCTCTCACCTTCACGAATTTACTCATCACTTGTTTGAAGTAGCATAATGCTTATAATCTCCAAATAATCTCATTCCCGAACTTATGTCGATTAACTTACGACGAAACTTTAACGTACGAAAATGCGGGATATAACACTTCATTTTAGAGCTTATATTAATTTACTTATGGCGTACATCTACATATGAAAACATGGGTGTAACAATGATGATAAAAATACTGAGAAGAAGAAAAGCAATAAGGGAGCTGAGAAAAAGAAATAGGAGGAAACTTAAAGAAGGGAGGAATCCAATGAAGAGAGCAAGCACATGCCTGCTTTACTTGTTCCCCAAAAGCTTCATAGAGAAAAGCTGGATAAGCACATGCCTGAGACAGGTTAATGTAAATTTTTCATTCACGAAAGTTCTCTCACAAATGCTAGCTTACGCAAAGTTCTTGAAGGAGATCCTTACAAAGAAGAGGAAGATAGAAGAGACCTCAGTGGTCAAACTTACAAGGTATTGCAGTGCAATATTACAAAATAAACTCCCAAAAAAGTGTGGAGATCCAGGGAGTTTTACGATACCTTGCTCTTTAGGCACTCTTAACTTTGATAAATCTTTATGTGACTCTGGTGCCTCTATTAATCTAATGTCACTGTCTATTTACAGGAAAATGGAGAAGGAGATTGGAGAGATAAGGTCGGTGCCAATATCTTTGCAGCTGGCAAACTAAATGACTATAACACCCGAGGGGATAGTAGTAGACGTTTTGGTGCGGGTGGATAAATTCGTATTTCCTATATATTTCATTGTGGTGAATATGAAGGAGAACAAGGAGGTCCTCCTCATCCTAGGAAGACCATTTTTAGTGACGGGTAGAGCTATACTGGATATACATGATAGAAAACTCATGCTAAGAGTGGGTAAGGAAATGGTGACTTTTGAGATAATGTAGCAACTGAGGAGAAGCCAGCTGCAAGTGTTGAGTGAAAGTTGAAGAGCTCAAAAGAGAAGGCTCCAGTGATTAAGAAAGACAAGTATGGGGTATACCCCAAGAAGGCTGAGAAGAAGTTGTCTACGTGGATGTGTGCACTAGTTCGGGCACGTGGAATGGAGCCCAACTTCGACTCAGACCCCGACTAAAAATTCAGGAAAATTTTCTTTACCTTATGCTTTTTAATTGCATGTCATGAGGACATGCAATAACTTAAAGTGTGGGGTAGGGGAATATTCGTATGTTTTATGTATATGTATTTTATGTTTTTTTCAACGGGTTTCTTGAGGGAATTAAGTCGAAAGAAAAAGACAAAAAAATTTTGTTTTGTAGTTAGTGTATTAATTACCCCTTTATTTGTTCTTGTACCGCGGTTCTTTTCCAAGGGTCTTGTTTGAACCGGGTATAGTCAGATTTTTATTTTTAGAAGTAGGAAAAACTTGTGCTATGATTTGAAATGGAAGCAATATCTCTTGACTTAATCATGCCTTGAGAATAGTGAGTGTTTTGGTTGTGACGCTTAGGCTCACTTTTTTACTCTTGTATGAGTGCCTTAAATTATATGATCTTAACTTTGCTTAACTGCTTTGACTAGGATGTCTTGATGATCCAATCTTGAGTGAGTTATGTGCCATGTGTGTGTGAATTTTGGTGTATTTTGTGCATTGCATTTGATATCTAGAACTTGCCCAGTGTGTTTGCAAAGGGAAATAGTAGTTTTGTTTAGTCTTGGAAGTGATATAGGCATTTCTTTGTTGAGCCAGCTATATATTTTACCCACCAACTTGTTATGTATCATAGTTAACCCCGTTGAGCCTGTAATCCTATTTTTTGGCAACCACATTACAAGCCTTATCCATTTATTTGAATTGACCATTTATTTGAACCATTTACCTCTCTTTAGCACTTGAAATTGTATGAACTTTGTAAAAGTTAAAGTGTGGGGTGATTGGGTTGGCTTCTGAGTGGAACTAATGAAATAAGGAGAAGGTACACTGAATTGAAAAAGTAAGAGCCACTTGAATTGAAAAAAGAAAAGAAATATTTATGTAGTTGTATGATTGTGAAAAATGATCTTTGATAAGTAGTAACTCTTGATGTAATTGTGCTTAAAGAAGAAGGGAGTTAATGCATATTTATGTTAAGGTGGAGTATGTTTTGACATAAGTGTGGGGTTTTGAATGTTAAATTGTATGTATTAAAGTGCTTAAGGAGGTGTAGTCACTCTTATATCCAAATATATCCTACCCGTCCTGCATCCTACATTACAATCAATTAAAGTCCTACTTGATCCTTGACTGAATGAGCTTAATTAGTAGAGTAGTATACTACGGGCAAGCTTATGGTTCATCTTTTGTGGCATATGAATGTTGTTTCTGAGAAGACTGAATTCTTTCTATCTTGAGTTCCTGATTGTTCTAAATTTTTATGGTATGTGAAACTACTCTCTTTTGTTGTGTGAGGCACTTGATTAATGAAGGAAAGGTAATGCCGTTGACCTCTATGTTAGAGTAAGTGAGTAAGTTGTGAATAATGCGTGGTGTTTGTGAGTCAATTCTTGAGGTGAAGATGTTACACTATTGTGCTTAGTCTATTTTAAATATTCTTGGTATGATGCATTATGAGAGTTGTTTAAAACGGTCGTATCATTATGAAGTGTAGTTTGATTGCTCGAGAACGAGTAATGGCTTAAGTGTGAGGTGTTGATGGTAGGCTATAATCTCATATTTTAGTCGATTATTACAATCTAATTTATTGCACTTTAATTGAGTTGGAGCTTTAATCGCTACTGTTTTGCACTAATTGTCTATTTTATACCTTGTAGGAGTAATTCCGATCTATGTAGATGTTATGTAATGAATTCAAGATATTCGGGAGCTTTAAAGTCTGAGTAAAATCCCAAGAATTAAGTCGGGATCGTGTTCGGGGATCAACGGATGATAGTGCATTTTAAGAACGAAACAAAGAATCGAGCAGGTATCTTGCGCATTGTCCAGTAAAATGCACATAACTTTTCACCCATAACACTATTTGGGCTACACAATATATTGTTGGAAAGCCATTTAAAAGGGCTACAACTTTGATGTTTTAGATTTTCCCAAATTCTCAACAGAACACCATCCACGTGCGCGGCCGCACACTAGAAGCAGAACAGGGTGAAAATGCGCGGCCAAGTGCGCGAGCAGACTTCCAGGTGCGCGGCCGCGCACGTCCTGTCCGGAAAAAGTGTCCTATTTTGCATAGGAGAAGGTGCATTTGTTTGGGCCTGACCCTACTTGGTATATATACATGGAAAAATGGTATTTTGAGGACTTTTGACATAATTTAGACCTAAGGAAGCTAAGGAGAAGAGGGAGAAGCAAGAGCGCAAGGATTTTCCCATTCGTCCTCACTCAAGACAAGGGTTTGGATGTTTTATGTTTTTCTTTGACTTAAACTTAATTGTGGTGAATTTCTCCGTATCCATGGAATAATTCTTCCTTAGGTATTGAAGGATTTGGTGTTTTGAGAATTGTTTGTGGATATTAACTCTAGTTTTATGTATTGAAGCATTTTGGGTGTTTTTATTGTTGCATATATATTCACTTGTTTATGTAATCGAAAGAGGCATAATTTGTGATGTTTTGCATTATCTTATTGGTTGAATCCATTGATTCTTGTTAGTAATCGAAAGAGGCTAGTTGAATTAATATTTAGACCTAGTTAGGAGGATAATCGAAAAAGGTTCTCCTAAGGATCAATCCACTACGAATTCTTGCATATCTTCACCAAGCTTAACTTAGTTCATATCGTAAGGTTGACACTTAATCGAGAGAGGAGTTTTTACTGAATGTTTGAACATAATAGAGTAAATTCGAGAGACTCACTTGAACCATAGAAGTGAAGTAACTAGAGTTAATTCCCAAACAAGTATCTTACACCTATCCAATCAACCCCTATTTTCTCCCTTTGATATCTTCTTGCTTACTTTTGTTGTGATTGTCATTAGCCAATAGTTTAGACTTCTAGTAAATTTTAGTTTTAAATCACAAACTCTAAATTGTTGATCATCTTGGATAGCAATTGAAACTAGAAGCTATGAAAACACTGTTTAAATCCAATCCCTATGGATACGATATTTTTTATACTATATTCAACTAGCGAGCATAAGTTTGTGTTGTGTTTTTAGCTCGTCAAATTTTAGCGATCATTTGTTGATCCCCGAGCGCGATCCCGACTTAATCCTTGGGATTTTACTCAGACTTCAAAGATCCAGAATAGCTTGAATTCATTCCAAAACATCTACATAAATCGTAATCTCTCCTACAAGGCATAAAACACACAATTAGTGCAAAATACTAGCGATTAAAGCTACAACTCAATTAAAGTACAATAAATTAGAGTGTAATAATCGACTAAAACATGAGATTATAGCCTACCATCAACACCCCACACATAATGTCATGACCCAAACTAACCCCTATTGTGATGGCGCCTATCGTGGAACTAGGCAAGACGACTCATTTTCAAAACAAACCGATATTTTTTATTTCAAAGATAATTTTAATATTATTTAACATAAAAACCTTCGTAAAGGAGTTCCAATCAGAATAAAAGTGAGGAAGGAAAAGCCCGACATCGGGGTGTCACTAGTCATGAGCATCTACTAAAATCTGTCTAACAATATCAAGACTAGCTCAGTCTGAAAAATAGCTAAATACAACTAAAGGAAGATGAGAGGAAGAAGAGCAGGGCTGCGATCGCCAGGCAGCTTCCTTGCTATCCCCGGGAAAATCTGCAATCAGAACAACCAACAACCGCTACCTGTCCAGCTACACCTGGATTTGCACACAAGGTGCAGGGAGTAACGTGAGTACGCCAACTAAGTAAGTAACAACAATAAATAAAGACTGAGCAGCAGTGACGAGCAATAAAGCATATAACATTCATATCAGAAAAACTCAGTAAAATACCACATGCTTTTAAAATCAGGATTTGAATCAAAACATCTCGTTTAAACCCAGTTCCAATAAAATGTAACACCCCGAAAAATTTCGAAGTACTTGAGTGTAAAGCCCGATAAAGTTTGCAAAGGAAATAATGTTTCATGGTGCCGGAATAGGCTTACGTGTTTGAGGATTGTAGAACTTTTTGGCTCGGACTCTTTGGCTCGGACTCTTTGGGTTGAACAATACACGGGAAAGTAAAGGAAAATTTTTGCCGAAAATGTGCATTTATGCGGTCCATTATGCGACCGCATAATCACTCTGCGGGCCCCATAATGGCCGCAGAAGTGAGTAAGTGAGGACTATTTTGGAAGCAGCTATGCGGTCGACTATGCGACCACATAACTGTTATGTGGTGCATTATGCGACCGCATAATAGTTATGCGGAACGCATAGTGACCGCCTACACAAGCAATTCTTTTGGCTATTTTGTAACCAATTATGGGACGTATGCGACCGCAGAACCTGTTCCGGAGTTCTATTTTTGGGTTTTTAAAACCCGACCCTATTTCATTAAATACACTCTTTGGGTCATTTTTGAGCTATTATCTGACATTTTAGAGTGAGAGAGGGTTCCCTCGAGTGAGAAGGTGCTCTCCAATAATTGTTCTTCAATTCTTGCCCAAGTTTTGGAAGATTGAGAAGGGAAACTCACTAGGTCTTCATCCTAGAGGTAAGATTCTACACCCTAACCCTCAATTTCGAATTTTATGTAGAAATGGATAATAAGCAAGATAATATTTGGGCAAGAGGGTTGGTTATTTTAGATGCATGTATTATCAAAGGGTGTAGAAAGATTGTTGAGCTAAAAATGATAAAGGTTGGGTTATGGGATGATGGAATCCTCCATGAAAGGACCTTGAAACCTTAATGCACATCTAGTGTTTGATAAAATGCTCAAATGAGCTAGAACCATGATCATCTTCCTAATTTTTGTTCAATTTGTTATATTTCTAAAATAGATTGAAGTTGCTAAGAATTCCGGAATGTTTTAGAGTTTAAGGAAGCTCAATTGAGGTATGTTGGATAAACTCTTCTCTTAGAATTGAATCCCACGATATTCATGACNACGATATTCATGTAAATCATGTAAGTCCCGAGTGATTCATTATGAAATTGGCTATTCCGAGTAAGATTGGGTTGAAAGATATATGTTCAACAAGCATCTCAAATGCTCTATTCATGTTATGTTACCAATTAATGATGTGTTAAAATATGGGTTGTGCATTAATAATGTTTCGACTTTAAGTCAAGTTCAATTGAAGTCTATTATGCCAAATATTTGTGAAATATCTCTATGTACATTAGACTCTAAATTGCTCAAATGTGTACTACACACTTTGATTTGAATTGTGTTTGTTGTTGATGGTGAGGATGATATTTGAAATTGATAATGTGAACATGAAATACTGAATATGGCCAACGTTCCAAGAATGATCTTATAATTATGGACACTAGTCCCAATGAAATGAAAAGATGTGAAAGTATTATGAAATGCAATGATTGATATAAAAAGGTTGATGTCTCAAATAAGACGGCCTAGTCGATCGGGTCGTGATCGGACGCCATGCCGCACACATAGTGGTGATTGTGCTGGAAATTGTAATTGAAATGGTAATTGTGATTGATGTCCCTAATGGATAGCCTAGTCGATCGGGTCGTGATCGGACTCCGTGTTAAAGACGGCGTTATTGATATTGAGAGAAATTGTGGTTGATGTCTCTAATGAGATGGTCTAGCCGATCTGGTCGTGATCGGACTCCGTGTTGAGAGTACGGTGGTACTGGTTTTGTGAATAATGGTATTGTGGACAATGGTATATCGATACTAAAAATCTCCCAATGTGAGATATGGAAATTAATTTGAACATTGTCTTGATCCTAAATTGAGGTTTGATG
The DNA here is from genome assembly GCA_000715115.1 of Nicotiana otophora. Taxonomy (NCBI): domain Eukaryota; kingdom Viridiplantae; phylum Streptophyta; class Magnoliopsida; order Solanales; family Solanaceae; genus Nicotiana; species Nicotiana otophora. The sequence goes on along the minus strand of AWOL01S0012042.1, from coordinate 11,468 downwards.
TTGATTAAGTCTTTCATTGATATTATGATAATCTTATTTGTATTATTTGTCATTCTATTGAGAGGGTGTTTAGTTATACATACTAGTACTATTCGACGGTACTAACGTCCCTTTTGCCGGGGGCGCTGCATCTTTAAGTAGATGCAGGTGGTTCCACAGCAGGAGATATTGATTTGTGATTGCAGTGCACCTTCTTCCCAGCTGACTTGGTGAGCCCCACTTCATTCCGGGGTCATAAATCTTTTGTACTTTGTGTATTCTGTTTGAGGTATAGCTGGGGCCTTGTTGCCGTCATTATCATTTTACTCTTCTTTATCTATAGAGGCTCCATAGACATAGTGTGGGTTGTGTATTGGTGCTGGGAAAAGACAAACTATGTTATATTGTGGAACTATTACTTGTTCATTTGAGACTTTAAAAATGATGAAACAATTGGAAATGAATTGGTACTGTAGACATGAACACATTTTCATCTAATTAATAATAATATGTATTATCTCTATTCATGGATGAGTTTGGGTAGAAGAAAATCTAACAGGCTTGCTCGGTCGGGTTCACTCAGTTGAGCGCCGGTCACTCTCCTCAGTTTTGGGGCGTGACATAAATATCATTTAAAGATATTTTTCAACATTTTTCAGACAGAGGAAAAATGCAAAGGTGAGCAAAAATGACGAAATCATAAACAGCCCCTCGGGCAAAACATCACTCCTATATAGCCCCTCGGTCAAACCTCACAGTCACTCGTGCCACTCGGGCATACCTCACAATCACTCTTGCCACTCGGGCATACCTCACAATCACTCTTGCCACTCGGGCATACCTCACAATCACTCATGCCTCCCAGTCACTCAGCACTCGGCACTCGTACTCAGTAGGTACCTGTGCTCACTGGGGGTGTGTACAGACTCCGGAGGGGCTCCTTCATCCCAAGCGCTATATCAAACCAAATCATGGCATAAATCACTCAGGCCCTTGGCCTATATCAAATATGCTGCGGCGTGCAGCCCGATCCCATAAATATGCAACATGCTGAGGTGTGCAGCCCAATCCTATAAATATCCTCACAAATCAGGCCCTCAGCCTCACTCAGTCATAAACTTCTCAAGCCACTCGGGCATTTCAGTAAAAACAAGCCATTCGGCCCAAAACAACATTTATATGCATCAAAATAGAGTCATAAAACTGAGTTATGCAGTAAACAGGTATAACCATGACTGAGTATAGATTTTCAATCGAAAACAATAAGAAAATAGTAAGAAAAGGCCCCTAAGGGTCCAAACAGCACTGGCACAAGGCCCAAACATGGCATTCAGCCCAATTTACAGAAACTCTTTCTAAACCATATAAGCATCATATAGTTTCAACAAAATATGCAACTTTACAGTTGCTACGGAACGGACCAAGTCACAAATCTCCAACGGTGCACGCCCACACGCCTGTCACCTAACATGTACGTCACCTCGAAATAGTAGAATGATACGAACTTCGGGGTTTCATACTCTCAGGACTAGATTTACAATCGTTACTTACCTCAAACCGGTCAAATCTCTACCCCGCAATGCTCTTGCCTCTGGACTCGGCCTCCAAATGCTCCAAATCTATTGACAATCAGTACAATACCATCAATATACGCTAATGGAATAAATTCCATAAGAAAAGCTACAACATTAGGCCAAAACCCGAAATTAGCTCAAACCCGGCCCCCAAGCCCACGTCTCAAAATTCGAAAAAAGTTACAAAACTAGAAAGCCCATTCACTCACGAATCTAACCATACCAAATTCATCATAATCTGACATCGTTTTGTCCTTCAAATCCTTAAATTACTTCTCCAAAAATCTCAAGCCCTAACCCCTCATTTTCACTAATTACAATGACTAAACAACGGAAAATCACCATATATACAAGTATTAGGGCTCAAGTAACTTACCTCAATGAAAACTCCCTTGATGCCCTCTTCAAATGTCTCCCAAAAGCTCCAAAACCGAATAGAAATGGTGAAGAATGCACCAAAATACGCAAAGTGTGCAATATGTACCCTCTGCCCAGGCTTCTCGCACCTGCGGCC
>AWOL01S0012041.1:357752-378104 GCA_000715115.1 Nicotiana otophora | reverse complement strand
ACACATATATATATATATATATATATATATATACACACACACACATACACATACACACACTCACTCACGGCACGACACTTAGGCCCCAACTCAGCCACCGATCTTTCTAGTCTCTCAGGCTCACAAGAATCATGATAATCAGCCCAAACAATAATGATATGATGTATCAACAAGGGACAACATAGACTGAGATATGATATGCAAGTAATAGTTGTGACTGGGTACAAAATTATAAATTAAGCAAATAATTCAATATCTAACACGACCTCGGTGGGTCTCATCAGTACCAACACGTAGCTTAAGAATGATTCTTAACATAACTTGCAGCTCAATTTTCCTAACACATGGAGAATATACGGATAACGATAAGATTATTGAGCTATACAGTTCCATGAAATTGACCAAGTCACAATTCCTATGGTGCACGCCCACATGCCAGTCACTTAGCATTTGCTTGGCTTGAGAAGTGATTGTAGGCTCTCATTAACCCATTTTGAAATTTTTCATGACCAACCAATATTTTTATTCCTAGTCAACCCTTTTGATCCTAAAATATTTCTCATTTGATAACTATGTTACAAGCCCGTTTTGTAGTGATCCTCTATTGGTACCCGAGCTTTTCTTAATACTCTTGAGAAATAATTGGCTAAAACATAAGTTTGTGGGAGTGATGAGAAATTTGAAAGTGGTAGCAAGGTACAAAAAGAGAAAATAAATGAAGAAAAGGAAAGGCAAAGAAAAAGAAAGAAAGAACAAAAGAAAAAAACAAAATTTCAAAAAGAAAGTGAATAAGTTGATGAGTTGAAGGGATTCAAAGAAAAGGAAAAATGCAAACCATGGAGAAAACAAAGAAGGAGAAAACGAATATCATGACCAAGAATGAGTGATGTAAACATAATGGCTGTTTGATATATTACTTGTTTATGGTTGGGTGTTGATTGTCTAGCCTTGTTCTTGCTTTTATTTGAAGGGTTGAACCTAGAGATAGTAAAACCCGACTTGAGCATTTTGTCAATTGTTTTGTTCTATACCCATTTGGACTTGAGAAAGCCAAACTGGACAAAATCACCCTCTTACCGAGAGGTATTATGTGGATACTTGAGTGTTGATAGCTATAATACACCCCGACCAACGAAATAAGCTTTACATTTTACAACCCATTAGGCAAACACCTAGGTGAAGGTCATAGCCATAGGCTTTTTACATTATTTGAAAACAACAACAAAAATAATTTCTTAGTTTTAATTATTTATCTTGCAATTTTAGTTTAAACTAGATCTAGAATCAACCAAATCTTGTGGAAGTGTAATGTAAGATAGCTCAAGCTTATTCACCACAATATATACTTCTAAATCCCATTCATATAGCTCCCTGTGGAATTCAACCCCGACTCTCTGTTGGGTATTACTATTGCATCAACCGTTTCATAACCTCAAATAGAGGTGTGACTTGGACGAAATTTGAAGGTCAGTATACCTTCACCCTTTTCTTTTTTAATTGTCTTACTTGAATACTATGAACATGCTGTTGCCTTTTATTAATTGTATTAGTTTATAATATTTGTCATTACTCTAGATATATTATTTTTTAGTTCGTGATAAGATGTTGTTCACATGTGATAATTTGTTATGCTCTTAAGTATCCTTCAAAGGTATTGATTAAACTGTATGTGACCTTAATGACTTTCCTACAACCAATATGATTAAACTTACTTAATGTGCTTTAATGACTTCTATGCTTGTTTGAAACTCCAGATTTTCTGTCAATAGTTCTATTGTGATCTATATCCCCATACAAAATTTTCCGGCATTCTATTGCTCTATAGTCGAGATCACTATTTGATAATCCTAATTAGGATAAAACCTGAAAGTTCATTGTTTACATCATCACCATTTAACTAAAGCATGAAATGTTTGAGTGTTTAAATGCCCTCCTTCTCTATATCAATGTCTATTAATTTTGAGAATAACTTCTAAGTTGTCATTGTGACAATCTTGTATTCATATCAAACTGCTGGTTGTACCTATATGAAACAGTGTTACAGTGAACTCTTATGAACTTCGGTGACCCTTTTGCCTATATTTTGTTGTTATCAAGTTGTCTTTCATAAAACAAATATATTTATGACTATCTTCAAGCTTGACATAACTGTCTAATGTTTAGATAAAGCCTTCAGTTACATGTTTGATTCAAACCTGTTTGGTATAATCCTTCCTCCGTCTATAACCCCCCTCCTTTTATGACTTTGCTGACTTAATGATATAATAGGTAAAGTTCACCATGTGTAGGATCACAACCTCATGTAAAGTATCTATGAATAGTTGATTGAATGTTGCATGTCCCTCTGTTTGTCTGCATGACCTCATGTCTCTATACTCTGTCTTGAAATTGCACTCGATCCTTTCTATCCCTACTGGTGAATTGTACTTAGTCTGGGAACCCTAAGAGGATTTCCTATAGTTGTAGCTTGGACATAATAGTTTACCTGTTTCAATATTTAAGATTATTCTCGAAAAGTATGATTCTATCCCCAATTCTGCAGCGAAGTAAGATTGGTAATTTGTTGCTTATGTTTAAGCATTCTAGAAACTCCACTATTTAAATCTAAAGATCTATAGACCTCTTAAGAGTTTTGATTATGTTACGATGTCCCTAATAATTTATGAAAATGTTACTTGTTATAGCATGTTTGTCTGAACCCTCTATTAATGCCTTAAAAAAAGTTTCAAGTAGAATTGTTAATCTATACATGTGCTAGTGGCAAGGCTTAAGCTAATCAATCTATAATTAGTCTGTTAGGGAAGAGATATCTACCTTTTCTAGGTTGTTGCGTATCTGAATTATGTGTTTTATCCCTCTCCTTTGAATGCGACCCTAAGTGTTTGGATCTAATACAACAGTGTTTCTGTTCTCCCTTCATATGTGTTTGAAATTTGATCTTTAAATTTGTTTTGCATGAGTATTCCATTCCCTTGATATTAGAAGTGTGCTTAAAAGTAAAATTAATCTTATATTATCAGGTTAGGAGGGAAGTATACCTAATTGGTAGGGATTATTATAGTATTTAGTTTACATTGAAAGGGTCTCATTGGCATTTAAACCCATAGGAAAAAAATGAGTCGTTAGTGGTTAGGGGTATTTGGGAGTGGAGTTTAACTCTAGGCTGGACTTCTCTCCCAGCAAAAGCATTGCCCTAAACCTTGAGACCCTTGGGAACTTTGAAGTGTTGAGGGATTCAAAGGGGCCATCGATCTTGAGTAGAACTCTCTCATTAGCCCTTAATGCATTGACACTTGATGTTCTTTATGGGTTTAGTTGTTAATGACAATGAAAGGTTTTCAATATAAATTATTTGCCATGTATAACCACATTAGTATAATTTTCTCATAATATTTGAGTATTGATATTTTATTATATTCTTTCCCCAATCATTTGTTTATATATTTCCTATATGGTTGAATATGTTGAACATATAGAGCATATATAAAATGACCTTCTCTTTCTTTTGAATATGTACATTTGTTAGCGCCTGTTGAGTTCTTAAGGAACTCAGGCCCAAGCCCAACCTTGCTGCATTTTTCTGGAAAGTCTGAGATCAACAGTAGCCGTATCTTCACTCTCTAGTCCTGCCTCCTTGAGGCCCAATTACTAGAGTCCAATCCTTTCCCACTAAATTCCATTTACTATTGTTTACTGCTTCGTTAATTTAGTTTACTGCTTCGTTACCCTTATTCTGCTGTCTTGTTGCTTTGTTGTATCTTTGTTGTTATTCCACATGTATACAATGCGTATATATTGGATTACATGCTTTCTTTATAAATTAGGTCATATAAAACATAGGCAAGCCCTAAATTACACAAGAGTTTAAAAAAGGAATAAGTTAGTAACTAATTCCCATTTCGCTAATTATAATTTTCTTATATCATTACTATGTTTTCGCTCACATTCCTTTTTCTTAAAAGATTTTGAAGCCCCAAAACTTAGTAAAAAACAACAGTCCCATTTTCAAAAGGAAATCAGATCTGAATCATAAGCTTTATCTTCAAAGAGGTAAATCATAATTTCACAAAAATGAAGCACCGTCGCCCTAAAGAATTTTAAACAAAATGGTCTTTTTTCGAATCCTCAAATCAAGGTATATCTTAGGCTTATCCCATATCATTAGTGTAATATACATCTCTATGCTTTAAATAACACCTACCCTTTGTACGAATTATGCCCTAACATACGGTAAGACATGTCTTTAAAATCCGGATTAAGGCATAGTATAAATAATTAATTCCAAACCTAGTCTATGTCCTATGCAGCTACCTTAGGTAGATTTTAAGGAGTGCCTAACACCTTCCCCTTAGAAGAAAAAAAACCCATACCCATAATCCCATCGGTTAGGAGACTAATAAGGAATTTGACTTAGTGTCATGACCCAAACAAAACCTATCGTGATGGCGCCTATCATACTACTAGGCGATCCAACAACTAAAACGTTACCAACATTTTCAAATTCGGAATATATCAAAAATAGTTTTTTAATAAGTAAAATATCTCATAAACCGGATAACTATCACAATTGAACACATAAAGTTTTTCAAATATCAGGGTGTCACTGAATACATTAGAATCTATACAATATAAGTTTGAAACACTCTCTAAAAAACTGAAACTGAATAAATAGAACTGAGGTGTCGGGGAGGAAAGTCAAGGTCTACGGACGCCAGAGCAGCTACCTCAAAAATTTCTGAATGACTGAACTCTATGAATCAGCAACCGCCGTGACCAGAAACACCTGGATCCGCACATGAAATACAGGGTGTAGCGTGAGTACAACCAACTCTATAAGTAACAAATCTAACCTTTGGACTAAAAGAAGTGACAAGCTCAAACAATACAGTAAAAGTACAGAGTTTAACAATACATAAAATGTAGACATGCTTCCAAGTTCAACAGTTAAGTTCAACACATATAAAATATGCCAAGTGTGACTGATCAGAAGAATATAACATCTCTTTATCTATATGCCAATATGAATACCGCAGGTGATGCAACAAACTGAAATCCCAAGTAATCACACTCTCCAAGCAATCAATTTGATCATCTCAATTCTCACTTATCACCCTTATTCACTCAGCACTGTACGGTACCCACTGCGGCGCGCACCCCGATCCACATATAGCCATAAGTCTTGTTGCGACGTGCAACCCAATCCACATATATATAGTCATAAGGCTTGTTGCGGCATGCAACCCGATCCACATATATGTAGCCATAAAGCTTGTTGCGGCGTGCAACCCGATCCACACACACACACACACACACATATATATATATATATATATATATATATATATATATATAACTCATGTCACGACACTCAGGTCCCAACTCAACCACCAATCAATCCAGTCTCTCGAGCTCACAAGAATCATGATAATCAGCCCAAACAATAATGATATGATGTATCAACAAGGGACAACATAGACTGAGATATGATATTCAAGTAATAGTTGTGACTGGGTAGAAAATTATAAATTAAGCAAATAATTCAACATCTAACACGACCTCGGTGGGTCTTATCAGTACCAACACATAGCTTAAGCATGATACTTAACATAACTTGCAGCTCAATTTTCCTAGCACATGGAGAATATATGGATAACGACATGATTATTCAGCTATACAGTTCCATGGAATTGACCAAGTCACAATTCCTATGGTGCATGCCCACACGCCAGTCACTTAGCATGTGCGTCACCTCAACACCGATCACATAACACGTAATAGTTTCATAGCATAAGAACCAAGTTTAGAAGTGTTACTTACCTCAAACCAAGCAAAATCTCTACTCCAACAAGCCCTTGCCTTGTGAATCTTCCTTTGAATACCTCGAATCTAGCCACAAAACAATTTGATACAATCAACTCAAGCTATAGGAATCAATTCCATATGAAAATATTACATTCTTTATCAAAAGTCTAAAAGTCAACTCAAAAGTCAACCCCCGAGCCCACATCTCAAAATCTGATGAATGTTTCAAAATCCGAACACCCATTCAACCACGAGTCCAACCATACCAAAATTACTCAAATCCGATACCAAAATCTCGCTTAAATTCCCAAAATTTGGCCTAAGGAGTTTCTTTTATTTCCCCCCAAATTTTCAACCCAAATCACTAATTAAATGATGAAATCAAAGATATTATCATGGAATTTAACCAAAACTAAGTAAGAATCACTTACCCCAATCATTCCATTGAAAATCTCTCCAAGAATCGCCTCCAACCACGCACCTAAAATAAAATTTGTGATATGAACTCAAACCCTCGTTTTAAAATATTTGAATCTGCCCAGATATACCTTCTCCGCGACCGCGAAGCACAAATCCTAAGCTGCCAAACTCAGCCCTACACGAACACGGACAAGTCCACGTGAATGCGATACACTACCTCTCCATACCTACACGATTGCTATAATACCCACGCGTTAGGGCAACACGCGTGACCAGCTCCTCCCTCGTTTCCACTTCACGAACGCGGCTCCGCTCACGCATTCGCGATGCATTGACTGCTCTAGCTATGCGATCGCGTACTCCTACTCTTGAACGCATTGAGAAAAAATTCCATCAGTGACCAACACCCCTTCACGATCACGGACCTAACCATGCGATCACATAGAAGGAAACCAGACACTCCACACCAGCAAGCTTCAACAGTCTCCCAAGGCCAAATTTCACTCCGTTAACCATCCGAAATCCATCCGAGGCCCTCAGGACCTCCACCAAACATACCAACAAGTCCTAAAATATCATACCATCTTGCTCGGAGTGTCAAATCACATCTAACAATGCTAAAACCACGAATTGCGCATTAATTCAAGCCTAATGAACTTATGAATTTCCAACTTCTACATTTGACGCCGAACCTACTAAATCAAGTCCGATTGACCTCAAATTTTGCACACAAATCATAAATCACACAACGGACCTAGTCCAACTTTCGGAACTAAAATCGGAGCCTGGTAACCACAAAGTCAGCTCTCGGTCAAACTTCTAAATTCCTAAGCTTCTAATTTTCCAACTTTTACCATTTCAAGCCTAATTCAACTACGGACATCCAAATCACTATTCGAACAGAGTCCTAAGTCCAAAATCACCCAACGGAGCTATCGAAACCATCAAAACTCCATTCCAGAGTTGTTTACACATAAGTCAACATCTGATCAACCTTTTTAACTTATGCTTCCAACCTTGAGACTAAGCGTCTCATGACATTCCAAAACATCCCCAGAACCGAATCAACTACCCCGACAAGTCACATAACAAAAATTAAGCATACAATGAGCAGTATATGGGGGAACGGGGCTACACCACTCAAAACGCCCTTTCGGGTCGTTACCTCCTCTCCCTCTTAAACAAACGTTCGTCCTTGAACGGGTCTAGAAATGTACCTGGGGTATCAAATAGGCATGGATATGTGCTCTGCATATCCTGCTCGGTCTCCCAAGTAGCCTACTCATTTGGTTTACCTCTCCACTACTCCTTCACTAAAGCTATGTCCTTTGATCTCAACCTTCGAACCTGCCGATCCAAAATAGCCACCGGCCCCACATCATAAGTCAAATCACCATCGAACTGAACTGTGCTGAAATCCAAAACATGAGACGAATCGCTGACATACTTCTAAAGCAACACAAATGGCCTAATATACCAATGGCTTAACTTGCCCTTGTTTCCAAGCCTCATAACACCCTTCATGGGTGAAACATTTGTAAGGACTCATAAAATTTCGTAAAGGAATTTAATGTTTCATTGTGCCGAAGTAGGCTTATGTGCTCAGACCTTTTGGGTTGAACAATGCGCTGGTGAGTAAAGGAAAATTTTGGGTAGAAAAATATATTTTTGCGGCCCACTATGCGGCCGCAGAATCACTCTGTGGACCACATAATGGCGGCATAGTGAAGCAGCTTAGGCAAGTTTAGAGATCAGGTTTGCAGCGCATTATACGATCGCATACCAGTTCTGGGATGCATTATGCAACCGTATAATAGGTCTACGGGCCGCATAATGACCACAGACTGAGTCAATTTTGCCTAGTTCTAGAGGTCAATTATGCATCCCATTCTGCAGACCGCCGAAGCATTATGCGGTCGCATATGCAACTGTAGACCTGTGTCGGGGCAGCTTATTTTTTTCTAATTTTTGTAACCTGACCCCATTTTGATAAATAGCCTTTAGGGGCCATTTTGAAGGGTTTCATCTGATATTTTAGAGAGATGTGAGAGCATCATACAGAGAGAAAGTGAAGACCTAGTCATTTGCCCATCAATTCTTGTTCAAGGTTTGAAGATTTCACAAAGATCTTGCTAGGACTTCAAAGAGGTAAGAATTTCTTCCCCTAATTTTTCAATTTCAATTTTGGAGTAAAAGATGGGGGATTAAGAGTATGATTCTTGGGTGTAAGAGTATTAGGTATACATGCTTGTACCAATAAGGTTTGTGGGAAGATTGTTTCGCTCAAATAAGTAAAAATTGGGTGTGGAATGAAGGAAATCTTGTAGCCAAATTTGTACACCTAGTGTTTGACAAAATGCTCAAAAGAGCTGAAACCATGAATATCTTCCTAATTTGGGTTCAATTTTATTATGTCTCAAAATAGATTGGGATTGCTAGGATTTTCGAAACATTGTAGTAATTTAAGGAAAGCTCAAGTCGAGGTATGTTGGCTAAACTCCTCTTGTAGAAATTGAATCCATGATATCCTCGTAAATTGTAATTATATTGGCTCAAGCTCTTATATCTCATGTTCCGAGTTGTTCCTTATAAACTTGACTATTCCGAATAAAACTCTGTGTCGAAAGATATATGTAGAAAATGTGTTCCAAATGCTCTTATCCTATTATGTTATCCTAGGAGATTGTATTTAGATGTGACCATGTGTCGGAATGTTATGAATTCAATTATGTCTCAACTGCTAGCTATCATGCCAAATTGTTGAAGAAAGCTCCATATGCCTAAGATGTCTTATTTGCTCATATGTGTACTAAAAGTCATGATTTAGAGATGCTTTGTTGTTGATAATCCATGATGATGTGTGAAAGTGAAAGGGGTGAACATGAAATATGAAATACGACCGACGTACCAAGAATAATATTACATTTGTGGCCACTAGTGCCAATGAAATGAAAATATGCGTAAAAGACTATGAAATTAGCTTAAAGTCCTTTATATAATAATGTCATTAACGTCCTATGATCAACTGCGACTGGTACAAGTAAATGGTAGTATGAACATGAACTGCGGCTGTTTCAAAAACGAGAATCACGAACTTAGCGAGTGACCCAAGATGACAAAGAGGTATATGATGAGGTGTAAAAGAGACGCCCTATGCTTAATGATGATGAACCATAAGAAAAGAAATTGGGTCCATGTACCATTGAAATCTATTTAATGATTGTCCACGTATGTGTTAATGTAATGAGCTATGTTTCTCCATGAGGAGCATGAACATGAAGTGTTCCAATGATCCGGGAACTTACGACCTTAAAAGTAGTGCCAATCATGTCGCTTGAGTTCATATATGATTATGTACCGAATAATGTGTTATGAACCCTATGTATGGTCTATGAAACGCATAGGTATATCGTGTTATGAACCCTATGGACGGTCTATGAAACACATAGGTATATCATGTTATGAACCCTATGGACGGTCTATGAAACACATAGGTATATCGTGTTATGAACCCTATGGAAGGTCTATGAAACGCATAGGTATATCATGCTATGAACCCTATGGACGGTCTATGAAACTCATAGGTATACCGTGTTATGAACCCTATGGACGGTCTATGAAACACATGGGTGTATTGTGTACAAAATCCTATAGACGGTCTATGAAACAAATATGTGTATTGTGTATAAAATCCTATAGACGGTCTATGAAATGCATAGGTGCATTGTATATGGAATCCTATGGACGGTCTATGAAACACATGGGTGTATTGTGTACAAAATCCTATAGACGGTCTATGAAACAAATATGTGTATTGTGTATAAAATCCTATAGACGGTCTATGAAATGCATAGGTGCATTGTATATGGAATCCTATGGACGGTCTATGAAATGCATAGGTGCATTGTATATGGAATCCTATGGACGGTCTATGAAACGCATAAGTGTATTGGGTATGAAATGTATAGGTGTACGGTATGAATAAATACTATGGACGTTCTATGAAATGCATAAATGTATAATATGATATGTGAACACTAAGGGACGATCTATGAAATATATAGGTGTAAAATAAGAGAGGGATATGGATGGTCTAGTGAGACGCAATATTTATGTAGACAATATGTGCCACTTTCATTGTCCTTGTTTGTACATGCTGTTTCAATTATATTATATTATTTATTCCCCGTATAGTTCATATGCCTTAGTTGATCCTAAAAGAAGTTTAGAAGGATGCAAGTATAATAAGACTTGATATTTGATACCATGGGATGTTTCGTAGTCTCTTGATGTATTTTAAATGCCTCTTATTTGAGTTACCATAATTGCATATCTTTTTCTGTTTGCCTTTCATATGAGTACTATTCTACATGTACTCACGTCCCTTTTGCCGGGGGAACTGCATCTTTTAATGGATGCAGGTGGTTCCATAACAAGCGACATCGATCAGTGATAGAAGTACATCCTCCTCTCAGCTACTTGGTGAGCCCCACTTCATATCGGGGTCATGTACCTTTTTTGTTTTCTCATGTATCGTGTTTTAAGGTATATCCGGGGCCTTGTTGTCGCCATTATCCTAGTACCTTTTTTTGTTGTATCTGTTAGAAGCTCCGTAGACAAGGTGTGGGTTGTACGTTGGTATTGGGAGGGTCAAACTAATATTGTTGTAAATAAATCACATGTTCTACTTCTAAACTATGGATGTGTAATGTAATATTTTGAGGACTTTAAAATGAAGTGACCAATGGTAATGAATTGGTATTGTATACATGATCTCCTTATTGTCTAACTAACGAGAATATGTATTCTTTATTCATAAGTGAGTTTTGGTAGAAAGTCTAACAGGTTTGCTTGAGCGGGTTCACTCGGTTGAGCGCCGGTCGCGCTCCCCGAGTTTGGGGCGTGACAACCTTGGGCAGTACCTTCTCCCCAACCATGTAAGCAACATCACGAGCCTTCCGATTGGCATACCTCTTCTGTTTATACTGTGTTATGCGAAGCCGATCCTGAATCAATTTAACCTTGTCCAGCGCATCCTGAACCAAGTCAGTACCCAATAGCCTAGCCTTACCCGGTTCAAACCAACCCACCAAAGACTGACACCATATCCCATATAAAGCCTCATACAGAGCCATCTGAATGCTCAATTGGTAGCTGTTGTTGTAGGCAAACTCTATGAGCAGCAGAAACTGATCCCAAGAACACCCAAAATCTATGACACAAGCACAGAGCATATCCTCCAATATTTTAATAGTGCGCTCGGACTGTCTGTCCGTCTGAGGGTGAAATTGTGTACTCAACTCAACAAGTGTGCCCAACTCTCACTACATGATTCTCCAAAACTGCGATGTAAACTGCATGCCCCGATCTGAAATGATGGACACCAGCACACCGTGAAGGCGAACAATCTCGCGGATGTAGAAGTCAACCAACATCTCCGAAGAATAACTAGTCCAAACTTGAATGAAATACGCAGACTTGGTCAACCGATCCACAATCACCCAAATAACATCAAACTTTCTCGAAGTTCGTGGGAGCCAACTACAAAATCCATGGTGGTACTCTCCCATTTCCACTCCGGAATCTCAAGCCTCTGAAGCAATCCGCCCGGTCTCTCATGCTCATACTTCACCTGCTGACAATTTTGGCACCGGGCTACAAACCGCAATATATCCTTCTTCATCCTCCTCCACCAATGGTGCTACCTCAAGTCCTGGTGCATCTTCATGGCACCCGGATGAATAGAATACCGCGAACTGTGGGCCTCCTCAAGAATCAACTCACGTAACCCATCTATTTTAGGCACACAAATCCGACCCTATATCCTCAACACCCAATCATCCCTAATAGTAACATCCTTAGCATTACCATGCTGAACTGTGTGGTTAAGGACAAGCATATGGGGATCATCATACTGACGCTCTCTGATGTGATCATATAAGGAAGACCAAGAAACCACACAAGCTAGAACCTGGCTGGACTCCGAACATCTAATCTCACGAACTAGTTGGCCAAGGCCTGAACATCAACTGCAAGAGGTCTCTCACCAATCGGGATAAATGCAAGGCTACCCATACTCACCGCCTTTTTACTCAAGGCATCGGCCACCACATTGGTCTTATCGGGGATGAAACAAAATGGTGATGTCATAGTCCTTTAGCATGTCTAACCATCTCCTGTGCCTCATATTTAGATCCTTTTGTTTGAACAAGTGCGGGAGACTCCGATGATCTGTAAATAACTCACAAAACACACCATAGAGATAATGCTTCCAAATATTCAATGCATGAACGATGGAAGCCAACTCCAAATCATGGACATTGTAGTTCTTCTCATGAGGCTTCAACTGGCGCAAAGCAGAAGCAAATACTCTACCCTCCTGAATCAACACACCAAATACCGATCCGAGAAGCATCACAATACACTGTATAAGAGCCAAAAGCTAAAGGCAAAACTAGAACTGGAGTTGTGGTCAAGACAGTCTTAAGCTTTTGAAAGCTCTCCTCACACTCATTTGATCACCTGAATGGAGCACCCTTCTTGGTAAACTTGGTCAAAGGTGTTGCAATAGATGAGAAATCCTTCACGAAGCAACGATAATAACCAGCCAAGCCGAGGAAGCTCCAAATCTCAGTAGCTGAGGACGATCTGGGCCAACTCTAAACTGCCTCTATCTTCTTTGGATCCACCTTAATCCCCTTACTGGATACCATGTGCCCCAAGAACGCCACCGAACTAAGACAAAATTCATACTTTCCTTCTTATTCACAAATAGAACTGGTGCACTCCAGAGCACATACTAGGCCTAAGTCAATATACCTATAGGGCGGCATGCCCGACAGGTCTGCAGGAAACACATTCAAAAAGTCTCACACCACCGGAACAGAATCAATAGTCAGAGTATCAACACCAGCATCCCTCACAAAGGCCAAATATGATAGACACCCCTTCCCAACCATCCGTTGGTCCTTCAAATATGAAATCACTCTGCTGGGAACATAATCTAGAGAACCTCTCCACTGTATCCTTGGCAACCCCGGCATCACCAATGTCACGGTCTTAGCATGACAATCCAGAATAGCATGACATGGAGACAACCAATCCATAACCCAAAATCACATCAAAATCAACCATACGAAGCAATATGAGATCAACTCTAGTCTCCAATCCTCCAATAGTCACCACATACTACCGATATACACAGTTCACAATAATAGTATCGTCCACTGGCATAGATACATGAACAGATGAAGCTAAGGACTCATGGGTCATATCTAGATAACGAGCAAAATATGATGATATATACGAATAAGTGGAACCAGGGTCAAATAATATAGAAGCATCCTTGTGGCATGTTGATACAATACATGTGATCATTATGTCTGAAGCAAGGTCATCTGGCCTAGCCATGGTTCATACAATGCCCATCCGGGTCAGTCATTTCTTAGTCTTCTTCCAGCTTAGACTTCATCCTGTGCTCCTTCAATTCAGGGTTCATCTTCTATGTTCTTCTAGAGGGTATTTTGGTTCTCGGGGTCCGATCTAGTTCCTACCACCATTGTCGGATCGGTGTTTTTACGAGTGTGGGGAGCTTGGTTATATTAGGAGGCAATGTCCCCACCTCTTGGGAGGTCTAGTTCAGTAGAGGGATCAGACTATGATTTCAGCACCAGTTACTTTACCACCCGTCCAGCCAGCTAAGGGTCGCCCTAGAGGGGGGACAATTATGTGGTGGTGAGGCTCGATTCTATGTTATTCCGCCCTCGTCCCAACTTTGAAGAGAGGGGTCAAAGAAATTATACCCCGATTGCTGAGCCTCTGGCCAAATTATTTGAGAGATTGAGAAGGGCAGGATTGATACAGACAGTTGAGGGAAGGGTTCCTGCATACCCCTCAAAGTAGTTTTATGCAACAAAAGGCATGTGTACCACTCCAGCGTGCCTTTGCATGATACTGAAGATTGGTTTAAGCTGAAAAATGAGATTAAAATGCTGATCAAGAACAGAGCCATCCAATGCACTCTAGAACCACCCAATGTGAATAGCAATCCGCTACCAAATCACCAAAACTAGGAAGTTAAGACGATCACATTGGACGAGGAGTATGACCTAAAGGGAACGATTGTCACTATAGGAAATGCAGAAGCCTCCAGGATCCCTCCACAAAGGGCTCCAATGATTACAGTACAAGTGAGACATACACTGACTGTTCGGACCTATCAGTGACAACAAACAGTTGCTACAAAAGACGAAGAAATTCGGGAATAAAAAACCGTCCCATGGATGTACCAATAAAAGCGGAAGGACAAAATGATAGACTCTACTGTAGCCCATGGCATGACTAGGTCTGAGAGATGCTACGCTCCTGAAGATGTCAATCGAGGGAACTTGGGACGTGAGAAAAATTAAAAAAAAGAACATAATAAACCCAGAAGCCGCCGAGTTTTAGAAGTTAATGTCAAATAAAGTGCATTCTATGGAGGAGCATCTGAAGAAAACTCCAGCATAGATATCAATCATGAATCTATTAATGAGTTCTGCTAGTCATAAGGACTCCCTATTTAAAGTACTAAGTGGGGTAAGTGTACCAGGTAACACCATCAGTGAGGCGCTGGCTGAACCAATTGGAAAGATGTTCGAAGTAAATATGATCACCTTCAAAAGAGACGAACTTCCTATCGAGGGAGCAAGTTACAACAAAGCTCTTCATATCACTGTTAAATTTGGGGATAAAGTGGTGTATCATGTGTTGCTCGATGGAGGGTCAGGAGTCATCATTTGTCCACTCTCCATCCTATGAGAGTTAGGAATTCATTTGAAGGAAGTCAAGGAAATCCACGTGAGGGTGAGGCCCTTTGACGGTTCACAAAAGGATGTTATCGAAGAAATTTATTTGGACTTGCAGATCGGGCCAGTCGAATTTCCAATATTGTTCAAGTAATGGACATCTCCTCTTCCCACAACTTGCTGCTGGGAAGGACCTGGATATATATGGCAGAGACCATCTCATCCACTTTACACCAATGCATCAAATTTGAGTGGGGATGTCAGGAGATCATGGTTCATGACGAGTGGGGTCATTCCGCTTATTTGGAATATGTTTTTTCATTCATTAAAGGGCTATATGGAATTGCTTTCCATGTAGTGGAAATCATGTAGACAGCCAAAATGGAAAATACTGAACAAAAATTACGAATGCAGTCGTTGTATAGATCCAAGATGGCTATGAGGGAGGTGATAAAATATGGATATAAGATAGGAACAGGGTTGGGAGCCAGGCCGGACAGAATCATAGAGCTAAGTGAACATAATGGGAAGAAAGGAAGGGGCGACATAGGATATCGGCCTCAGAAAGGGAAAGCTCATACCGTTAGCTTCGGGAAAAAGGTTTTTGTGCCAAAGCATGTTTCAAGTCCGGGTCAAAGTTCAGTACTAGAAGATGATAACATCGACGAGATGGGAAAGTTATTCGTGAATATGATTAAAGAATGTTGTGGAGGGACTGGCATCAAGATACTGACATTCAAGGATACCAAACCAGGGGAAGAGCTGCGGAACTCGACCGCCGGTCCGTTTTTGGTTCGTCGGGAGTCTTGGTATTATGGAACTGTAAAAGTTTCCTTTTAAAAAACGTATGGTCAATTAAGGCTTGTACCATGTCTGTAACCTTTTTCATTTCCCTCTTTTGAATGCTTAGGATGTTCCTCTTTTGATGAAATAAAAAGAATCATTTTCTCAAATATTGCAACTTTATTAACCACTTAATTTATACTTATCTTTTCTTTTCAATAATCAAAATGCTAAAAACACGCATTCCGCGATTATGATATGTAACCAAACCGTCGAGCGTAACGACCCAGATTACGATGAGTACGACAAGAGTATGATGCCAGACAATCTCCCGCGGGAGATTGAGCAATTGGAGAGTCAAAAAAAGCCCAACCTCGAAGAAACGAAAGTAGTCAATCTTGGAGGTGAAGAAGACGTAAAGGAAACCTGAATCAACATTCATCTAGGGGCCGCGTAGAAAGAAACACTGATTGAGCTACTTCGATAGTACATTGATGTGTTCGCATGGTCGTATGATGACATGATGGGATTAAGAATTGACATTGTCTCGCATAGACTTCCGCTGATCCTACCAGACCTCCGGTCAAGCAGAAACCCAGGAAATGCAAACCTGATTTAAGTCTGAGGATAAAGGAAGAAGTGACCAAGCAAATAGAAGTGAAAATAGCGAGGGTCACCAACTATCAAAGCTAGTTGGAAAATATCATCCCAGTAACCAAGAAAGAAGGAAAGATCACAATATGTGTGGACTACCGAGATCTCAACAAAGCTAGTCCAAAGGACGATTTCCCTCTGCCAAATATCCACATCCTCATCGATAACTGCACGAATCCATTGTTACTATATTTGTCAGTCTAGGATAATGCTTTCAGTTGTATGTTGGGATAGCAAGTTGAACTAGGAGAAAGGAGCATGCCATCTACTACTTAAGAAAGAAGCTCATGCCATGCGAGGCCAAGTATACTCTGATAGAACGCACTTGTTATGATCTGACATGGATTTACTAGAAACTAAGGCATTATATGACGACATACACTATGCTTCTGATATCACGGCTCGACCCGCTCAAGTACATCTTCTAGAAGCTGATGGCTATCGGAAAGCTAGTTAAACAGCAAATTCTCCTCAATGAATTTGACATTGTGTACATAACTTAGAAGGCTATCAAAGGGAAAGCTTTAGCCGACCACATCGTAGAGAATTTGGTGGATGGGGATTACGAGCCACTTACTACGTATTTTCTCGATGAAGAAGTATTATTTGCTGGAGAGGATATTAGAGAATTGTACCCCGGATGGAGAATTGTTTTTTGATGGAGCAGCAAACTTCAAAGGAGTCAGAATTGGGGCAGTCCTGATTTCGGAATCTTGACGGCATTATCTAGCATCGGTAAAGATAAGATTCCCTTGTACCCATAATATGGTTGAATACGAAGCGTGCATCCTTGGGATCAGAATGACAGTAGACATGAACGCCAAATAGCTTTTGGTCATAGGGGGTTTGGATCTATTGATACACCAAGTCCAAGGGGAATGGTCCACCAAGAATGTCAAGATACTTTTGTACCTCCACTACGTGAAGGAGCTATGCAAGCATGGCCCTAGAATTCAGAACGAGTTCGTCGACGCCCTTGAAACCCTATCATCTATGATTCAGCATCCAAACAAGAACTACATCGACCCTATTGAGGTAGAAATCTGGGATCAACATGCCTATTTCTTCCATCTAGATGAAGAACTAGATGGTAAAATATGGAATCATGACATCAAGAAATTCCTTACGACCAGAGCGTTCCTAGAGAATGCTACTAATGGTCAAAAGTGAGCCCTTAGGAGGCTCGTAAACAGCTTTTTCCTCAACGAGGAAGTCCTGTACAAGAGGACCCCAGACTTAGGTTTGTTGAGATGTGTAGACGTTGTAGAGATAACCAAACTATTGGAGGTAATACATGCAGGAACGTATAGACCCCACATGAATGGCTTCACATTAGCCAAGAAAAGCTTTAGAGATGGAAATTTTTGGATGACTATGGAAAGTGATAGTATCTGCTACGTGCAAAAGTGTCACAATTTCCAGATTCACGGGGATTTCATCTGGGATCCGCCAAATAATTTAAACGTAATGGGTTCACCGTATCGTTCGCTATTTGGGGCATGGACGTGATTGGTCCCATAGATCTTGCCACATCAAATGGACATTGCTTCATCTTGGTCGCTACTGACTATTTCACCAAATGGGTCGAGGCATCTACTTACAAGGATGTTACAAAGAAGGTAGTGACGTATTTCGTCCAAAATAACATCGTCTGCAAATTTGGGATACCAGAGTCTATCATAACTGACAATGCCTCTAACCTCAATAGCGACCTCATAAGAGAAATCTGCGAGAAGTTCATAATCATCCACCGCAATTCCACAGCCTACTGACCACAAATGAATGGGACAGTCGAGGTAGCCAACAAGAATATCAAGAGTATTCTACGGAAGATAATGGACACTCACAGACAATGGCACGAGAAACTCTCTTTCGCTTTACTGGGTTATCGGACCACCATGAGAACATCCACAGGGGAAACGCCATACATGTTGGTATACGATACGGAATTTATGATGCCTACAGAGTTCAAAATACAGTCTTTAAGTGTCATTCAAGAGGAAAAATTGGACGATGCATAGTGGATACGAGCCAGATAGGAGAAACTCATGCTCATCGATGAGAAAAGAATGGATGCAGTATTCCATGGTTAGCTATACCAGAACAGGATGGCCAGTGCATTTAACAAGATAGTTAAGCCTCACTAATACGCATTGGGGCAGTTGGTCTTGTAGAAAATCTTTCCTCACTAAGAGGAAGCCAAAGGAAAGTTGTCACCAAACTAGCAAGGTCCTTATGTGGTTCATCGAGCACTGTCAGGTGGAGCTCTAATCTTGGCAGAAATGGATGGAAGAATCAACATGAAGCCCAGCAACTTAGACGCAATCAAGTGATACTATGTTTGATGACAAATAGAGTTAGGTTTTGATGTAACAGAACTACACTCAACCTGACTTCCCACAGAGGGATATGTAGGCAACCCACGTAGGGTTCGGTTTCTCTCTCCCATTTCTTGTAAGAGAACAACCAAATATCACTTTTGTATGTTGTTTAGGAATACACCGACTTGATTTCCTCGAAAATGAATACGTAGGCAATCCTCATCATATTCACTTGTCTTTTGTAATTGAACTATGTTCTGGCCTGATTCCATTTGGGTACTTAGGCAGTCTGAGTCAGGTTCGGTCTTCTTCATCATATTTTATCATAATCCACAAACTACATTCAGACCTGATTCCATTTTGGATACATAGGCAACCTGAAAGGGTTCAGTCGTAACAACAACAACAACAACAACAAAAACAAACCTAGTATAATTCCACATGTGGGGTATGGGGAGGGTAGTGTATATGCAGACCTTACCCCTACCTGGAGAGGTAGAGAGGTTGTTTCCGATAGACTCTCAGCTAAAGAAAAGGAAAGAACAAAAATAAGAAAGAAAGGGAAGAAAGAAAGAAGAGGGAGACAAAAGACAATAAGGAAAAAAGGGATAAAAAGTAGCATCAAATAATAACAATTAGGGAGCAATATTTTCCAGTAAAAGAGGAGACAAAGTAGCATCAAATAGTAACAATCAGGGAGCAACACTTTCCAGTAGTAATTTTCAAAAAACAATGGACATGGTAGCTAAGTACCAGATATACTAACAAACTAGAAGAAAGTATCTTTCAACCAATAACAAGAATACTACTAATACTACAGGTAAACCTAGGAGAAAGTCACAACTACTTGTCAACCCACCACCTTAATCCTCGACCTCTACATCTTCCTATTGCTAGTCATGTACTCAGTTAGGTGAGGCACCGACATGTCCTGCCTAATCACCTCTCCCCAATATTCCATTGGCCTACCCCTGCCTTTTCTCAAACCCGCCACGGTCAACCTCTCACACCTCCTGACCGGGGCATCAATGTCACTCCTCCTCACATGCCCAAACTAGCGCAGCCTTGATTCCCGCAACTTGTCTTCTACGGATTCCACTCCCACATTGTCCCTAATAGCTTCATTCATAATCTTATCTTTCCTGGTATATCCACACATCCATCTCAACATCCTCATTTCAGCTACACTCATATTCTAGATATGGGACTTCTTGATGGGCCAACACTCAGCTCCATACAACATAGCTGGTCTAACCACCACCCGGTCGTAACCTTAGGAAAACCTTGTGATGCATTACTTCGAATTAGGACGCAGTCGTGACAACAAGTAGCCGCGTACTCAAGAAGCATCATGGAAGGTCGGCATCAACAGGACAATGTTTTCAAGAGGATACGCTCATGTGTGGAGAAACTTTCGTAATATGTCATAAACTAGAACGACATTTGCTTTAAAAAAATAAAATATTTTCAAATTTTTTTCTAAAACAAAAAATATATATACAGTAATTTGTTCCATCTACCAAACTTCACGACGCAATCATGTCAAAGACCGGGGCAAACCAACATTGTGGTCGACACAAATGAAC
>AWOL01S0012041.1:302765-356305 GCA_000715115.1 Nicotiana otophora | reverse complement strand
TAAGAATTTTTCATTGAATGCAGGGTCAACAGGGAGCAAAGAAGCATTAAGACCACGCTGGGGCAAATGATGGATCCGCCACATGTCTAAGATCATCTCTCTTCCTTCTTTACTTGATTTTTTGTGGTACAACAAAAGCAAACCTTTGAATTCTTTGCAAGTACCATGGAGTCAGACCGCTGATACGGAAAACCTGTACATAGAAAAATGCATGCTCAAATAATCAGATCATCTTGTACAAACCGCCAGCTTAATCAATCAGAGCACCCTGTACAAACGATTCGTCGGCTTCACCAATTGAAGTCTTGTTTATAGCAAACTGTCAACTTAATCAATCAGAGCGCCCTGTACAAATCTAACATTAGCTTTGCCAACCGGAGCCTTGTATATAGCAAACTGCAAACCTTGCCAACAAAGCAGTTCGCATCGCCGCTCCATCACAACGGATACCGGAATAGACAGTTGCAAACCTCGTCATCGACGTTCTGCCAATCGATGGCTGCAACTTAGCTTCGCAGTCAAGAGTATCACTACCAAGCAGTTACTTTACATTATTCAGTGCAAATCTCTCCCAATAAGCGGAGATGCACTCTACAAATCAAGCTCTCCCAACAAGCGGAGACATTTCTCAGTGCAAAGCTCTCCCAACAAGCGGATACGCACTCTACCAATCAAGCTCTCCCAACAAGCGGAGACATTTCTCAGTGCAAAGCTCTCCCAACAAGCGGATACGCACTCTACCAATCAAGCTCTCCCAACAAGCGGAGACATTTCTCAGTGCAAAGCTCTCCCAACAAGCGGATACGCACTCTACCAATCAAGCTCTCCCAACAAGCGGAGACATTTCTCAGTGCAAAGCTCTCCCAACAAGCGGATACGCACTCTACCAATCAAGCTCTCCCAACAAGCGGAGACATTTCTCAGTGCAAAGCTCTCCCAACAAGCGGATACGCACTCTACCAATCAAGCTCTCCCAACAAGCGGAGACATTTCTCAGTGCAAAGCTCTCCCAACAAGCGGATACGCACTCTACCAATCAAGCTCTCCCAACAAGCGGAGACATTTCTCAGTGCAAAGCTCTCCCAACAAGCGGATACGCACTCTACCAATCAAGCTCTCCCAACAAGCGGAGACATTTCTCAGTGCAAAGCTCTCCCAACAAGCGGATACGCACTCTACCAATCAAGCTCTCCCAACAAGCGGAGACATTTCTCAGTGCAAAGCTCTCCCAACAAGCGGATACGCACTCTACCAATCAAGCTCTCCCAACAAGCGGAGACATTTCTCAGTGCAAAGCTCTCCCAACAAGCGGATACGCACTCTACCAATCAAGCTCTCCCAACAAGCGGAGACATTTCTCAGTGCAAAGCTCTCCCAACAAGCGGATACGCACTCTACCAATCAAGCTCTCCCAACAAGCATGGACAATTTTCAAATGCTCCAATAGCTACAGAACGGTACACAGCCCGGCTAACAAATCGAGTCAAGATCAAGTATCCCATCATCACGATCCCAAATAACAGCTCGCCAACATCCAAACATCATCAATCCTGCATCATTTACATCGCATTTTGTTATATTCTGCATTGCAATATATTGGTATGCGTGTATTTAAATAGTTTTGCAGGAACAAACACCGTAGTGTGAAACTCTTTTAAGCAGCAGACCAAACTCAACACTTTCAGGGACAACAAACCCATTAGCGAGCCAAGGATCCAAGTTCAAGCCGACCAGTGAAACTCAAAGTTTTCAAATCCTTCACATCAAGCCACAAAATTCAAGCTATCATGAGCGCCCAATCCTCCGTCTCATTGTATTGTCATAATACGATACTAAGGCAATTCTTGCGAGTGCAGCTTCCTCAAAAATCTTCAGTCCAGAACTACATGAGGCCTGATCCTCATTAAGCACGAGGTATGTAAGCAATTCAAAGCCAGAATTTGACGCGAATCCCTCCAAAATGCTTCCCAAAATCTTCCGAGAATCTTCCTTAACTCAATCCTTAAACTCATAATCTTCATGCCACTCCTGCAATACATGCCTAAAGTCGGGGCAAAATTTGCTTTGATTCAATTTCTTTGCCCGAAAATTCTTTCATCGTCTCAGGACAAAGAGGGGCAGCAGCTGTTGACGGCCAATTTTGACCCTCCCTTTTAAAATTAATTTACTTACACTTGACGGCCAAGTAAGTCTGGAAAAATAAAAGTTAAGGTTTAAAGCTTAAGTTGAAAAGGATGATCAGATGTTGACTTTTATGTGAACGACCCTGAAATAGAGTTTGGATGATTCTAACAGCTCCGTATGGTGATTTTGGACATAGGATTGTGTCCGAAAAATTATTTGAAAGCCCGTAGTTAAATTAGGCATGAAATGGCAAAAATATGAAATTTAAGTTTGGAAGTTTGACCAAAGAGTTGAATTTTTAATATCGGGGTCGGAATCCGATTCTGAAAATTGGAATAGGTTCGTTATACCATTTATGAATTGTGTGCACAAGTTTAAGTCATTCTGGATTGACTTGATAGGTTTCGGCATTGAATATAGAAGTTGAAAATCTTTAGTTTCATTAAGCTTGAATTGGGGTATGATTTGTGGTTTTAGCGTTGTTTGATGTGATTCGAAACCTCGAGCAGGTTCGTGTTATGTACTGTAATTTGTTAGTGTGATTGGGCAGGGTCTCGGGAGCCTCGGGTGTGATTCAACATGGTTTCAAACTAGTTCTCCTTGCTTTGCAACTACTGGAGTTGGTGTCTGGTGTTGTTCAATTACTAGGAATTTGCCCATCGCGAACGCGATGCAGTAGACGCGAACGCGGAGCAGAGGCTGAAGAACCTATGCGAATGTAAGTGGGCTGATGTGAACGCAAAGAGGAAGGGGATGGGGGCCTGCCTGGCATTAAGCCTTCCGCGAATGCCTCGCAAATGCGTAGGGCAGAGTTAGGAAGGCTTCGCGAACGTGACGAGGAGGTCGTGAACGTGAAGGAGGAAATTTTAGCAGCATATTTTTGTGCTTCGCGAACGCGAGTCAAGGGCCGCATTCACGAAGAAGAAAAGCATAGGCAGTGAGTTTATGTTCTGAAAATGGGACTTCATCCCATTTTTAATTTTTGACGATTTGGAGCTCGGGGAGAAGAGATTTGCAAGGAAAACGACGGGGTAAGTGTTCTTAACTCATTATTGGTTAAATTACCCGAATCCATGGTTGTTTTTAACATTTAATTGGTGATTTATGTTGGAAAAGTGTGAAAACCTTCGTGGTTTAATTTGAAGATTTGAGGGTCAAATTGATGTCAGAATTTGGCATAATTTATATGGTTGAACTCGTAATTGAATGGGTTGTCGGATTTTATGAGTTTTATCAGATTCCGAGACGTGGTCCCCACGGGTATGTTTGAGTGTAATTTCAGGTTTTGTTGGAAAATTAGTATTTTGATATGGAATTAATTCTTATAATTATTGTTGACTGAATCAAATTAATTGTGACTAGATTCGAGCCGTCCGGAAGTTGATATGCGCAGAATGAAATTTCTAAAGCAATGTTCAGCTTGCTCGACATTGGATTCGGCTTGTTCGAGGTAAGTAACTCTTCTAATCTTGGAGTTGAGGGTATGAACCCTAATATACATGTTATATGTTTGGTGTTAAGGTGACGTATATGGTAGGTGACGGGCAAGTGGGCATGCTCCGTGTGAACTGTGACTTTGTTAGTCCTGTTGTATATTGTAGTTACATGAACTTATCTGTAATCATGAAATCTCTACGTACTAGAGTTATAGAGTTGTTATTCATGTTAAAACCCATATCTAGACTACATGCGTATTCTATTGGGAGCCACTGAGGTTGTTACTGATGTTGAGTTATTTTCTTATATTGCAATTTCATACTCAATCATGTTCATTCATTTCATATCATATCTTAGTCTCTGTTGCTACATATTGATACATCATATCATCATTTTTGGTCTAGTTTCCTGACATTGTGAGCCCGAGAGACTGGAGAGATTGATGACTGAGTAAGGTCGAGGGCCTGATTGTGAGGATATTAATAATATGGCACGTGAGTTGTCCGTGCAGCACGTGAGTTGTCCATGCGGATTTAGATATTGATACCGTAGCATATGCGGTGTCCGTACAATATGTGAGTTGTCCTTGCGGTTTATAACGCTTGGGCTGAAGGAGCCTCTCCGGAGTCCGCACACACTCCCAGTGAGCGCGATTGATTTATATTGAGGGGTGGATCTTCCCTGGACATGGATCTTGTCCGAAGCATTTATACCTGGGGATGGATCTTCCCCACGGGCTGGATTGGCCCTACTCAGTACTGAGTGACTGATGGTCAGTTGATATATATATTCCGAAATGGATCTTCCCTGGGCCGAGTTGGCCATATACAGTACTGAGTGATTGAGCATGATAAGTGGAAAGTGTAAGACAGTGAGATTGAGTATTCTGAGAGTGTGAGTACATGAGTTCATCTCGGAGATTCATTGCATTGACATGAACACATGACATACATGCATAGAGATGTCTTTTCCTCGTGTTGTACGGTATCACATCATTCATGACTTTTCACACATATTGACATATGGGCATAATTATGCATTTTACACTGGCTATCCGGAAAGAAAATGAAACATCTTATTTGTTGTTGGAAGGCATTTTGGGAAAATTACTGTATCAAACTGACTCTTAATTTTGACAACTTCGGTAAACGACTTGGGTATTCACTTATACACTTGAAAGGCAGAACTATTTTCAGAAATTATGATTAAGCTGAGCATTCTATCTATGAATTACTTCTTTTATTACTTTCTTTACGTTGTTATGGACTGTTGTTGGCTATTGGTGTTGGACCCGGCCTTTGTTCCAGCTCGTTACTACTTTCAACCTAAGATAAAGATTGTTACTTATTGAGTACATGGGGTCGGTTGTACTCATACTACATTTCTGCACCTTGCATCCAGATGTTGGTTGCTGATGTTGCTGTGATCGATGGGAGCTGGAATTGAAGACGTATATGTGTTCCGGTTGTAGCTTCTTCTTGTTCATGGTAGCCTTAGATTTATAAAAATAGGTTTATGTACATTACGAACAGTTGATGTATTATTACATACCAGCTTTGTAAACTCTAATCTTAGAAGCTCATTATTAATACTACCAGTTATTGGGGAGATGTATCAGTTTCAGATATTTTTTTTAAACTTAATTGCCTTATTAATTTTATTGAAATTGGTTAGTTGTTAATTGGCTTACCTAGTAGGTTGGGTTAGGTGCCCTCACGAGTAGTTGGATTTTGGGGTCGTGATAAGGTGGTATCAGAGCCTTAGGTTCATAAGTTCTACAAGTCATGAGCAAGTGTTTAGTAGATTCTTGCGTATCGATATGATGACGTTCACAATTATCTTCGAGAGGCTACAGGGTATTTAGGATAATTTTCCATCTTTCTTTCCTTATCGTGGAGCATTGATTCAGCTTGAAACATAACTCTTTGAATTCCTTCCACGCATTCGTGTGCGCATGTGAGTGCTCGGTATCAGATGTGCATCGCCGACTTGTGATTCCATGAATGAGGTTTGAGATGTGTATTCTGTGTTTTGGTGATTAACCAGTCTAGAGGACTTGAGGCCAGGTTTAGACCGCAACTTAGGCTCGGTAGCTTCAGTTGTGTGAACTTGTACATTTGGAATCATATGTCTGGTAGTATCGCTATGAGTGGAATTTGTGGCTTGATAGGCTGTTGAATAGCTAAAGAATGATTATGATGCAACTTTGGAATGTGTTCAGATGGTTTAAACGTGAAAGGGAAGAGTTTCTCGAGATGTAAAAAAGGCCATTGGGTGATTGGTGTCTGTCTCAATTTGTGTGTTGAAGGGTCTTTCATGTTGTTTAAGTTTGGAACAAATTGAATTTTCATGTCTTGTTAATGAGTTTGGACTCACAACGATTAAGTGATGGTGTACTAGTTGTGGCTGTAAAAGGTTATGGAGATATGTCAGTTTGAAGCTAAGTAGGTGGGTTATCACATGCGTGGTAAACTACGGATGTGCGATCATTATGATATTGTATGGAGGTTTTCTTTTCTACAAGCGGAGTGTATGTGTTGAGATTTGAATTTGGATCTTATTGAGAAAGTTGAATTGACAATCACGAGAATAAAGGTAAGCTTAGCGGATGAATTGAGGTGTTTTATGATTTGTGTTACCTGAGCTTGTGAAGATATTTTGTTTAATTGAATGTGGGATTATGACAATAGTAGTGTATGGGTATGGAAAGCCAATAAATGTTTTATTATATGGCTTTGAGCCGATTCGGGGAGTCTTCTATCTACGATTTGATTGCACGTTTATATGTTGTATTGGTTTTGGCCAGAGGCATATTTGTGGATTAGTTATGACTCGCAGAGGTTGAGATCGAGGATGACTCAGGCAACGAAATTTTGGAATACGGGTTACATTGCACTTTATGAAAATATAAAAATTATGGGATGAGTGAGTTGTTATTTCTAAAGGATGTATTGCGCACAGAGTATGAATTTGATCTGTGGTATTATAGCGGGGTTACTTCTTTGAGTATTGTTGTACTAATGGGACATGTGTCGCCCGTTCTGGCGGTGCAATTTGGGTTTGAGCAAAGTGGGTGACTCTCGAGAAAGTTCTAATAGGTTTGAGATTTATGTATAACAATTGAGAATTTCTCCGGAATGGTGTATGGATAAAATCTGGGATTTGCATTTGATGGTGCCTGGACTTGCGGTAATTCTGTATGACTATGGATTCTATATTCCATTAGAAGAAAGGTAAAAGAATAATTTTAAATTTACATAAGGTATTTTTATAATGGGCATTTCGGTTGTGGTACTTACTGCTTGAGAAAAATACAGTGGCTTATGGGTCTTAGGGTGATGTCGTTTTATGTTAGGATGTCTCGTAGTGAGCTTAGGGTAATTATGATATGGTGAGGCTCTACAGATATTTTGGTGGCAATATTCTTGGGTTTCGGTGACTTATGTGGTTTGGTTAATCTAAAGGAATTTAGTTCTAATAGCTTGGTTATGTACAAACGGATTTCAAAGTGTTCTTGATGGGTTCTACCATGGTTTGAACTGGATATTTTCTATCAGTGGAGGGAACGTGTTGTGTATTTCGATTTCCTCCTGGATGAGAGCAAATGGAATGTTTCTAACTAACTGGGTATGCAATTTGCTGATGACTCAGAGTTGATGATAGAATTCTTGTGCTTGTCACATGATGGCATAATAGATGTAGTGTGTTGTGCGAAATTAGGATTTACATGTGCAAGGTGGCAGTTCAGTCCTGAAGGGAAGATCACGAATTTTGGACAAAATGGTCAATTTTAGATATTCAGATAAAAGTGATAATTGCTCGGTAATTTCTGAGAAATGTGCGTATTTCAGAAGGCGCATTGTGTTCTAACTTACGAATATTTGTCAGTGTTGAGGTACTCATCCTATTGATCGATTGCAAATATTCATATTTTTCTATCTGACACTAGAGAATTATAGAAATAATCCTCATGGGATGATCGTGAATGGAAGATTTGTTAGTAATTCTAGTGCTGGAGTTGGGATCAGTTACGGTGATTCATGTGTTCGATGAATTTGGAGACTAGGAGTTCTTAGAAGTATATCGTTTCGAGTCATGTTTGAGGTGAGTATACTATTTTAACACAGTGGAGGCACTAGTTGCATTAATTATTTGTCAAATATGCGGGCATCGGGGCAAGTATTCATACTCAGAAGAATGCTTAGGCTATGATATGCCTAGAGTTGACTGTTAAGCGTAAAGTTATAATGTCTCTCGTGTTCGTACCTTTTTTGAGAACTATCTGGGCTACACTTGATGTTACAAATAGGATAATTCCCTGAATAAATAAGGTAGTTACTATATCTGCATTAACTTGCCGATTTGAAGTGTGATAGCAGACTTTGCACATACTTACACTATAGTGTGTTATTTATACCAGTCTAGGAGCATGAGAATCTTATTTCTGTTATCATATAAATGTATACTTGTTTTATTGCTCCTGTATGATATGCTGAGACTGGAGGCATCTGACCATTCCGGCCGATTTATATTATTGGCACGTGAGTTGTCCATGCCGTGTATGAGAATTTTATTTCTATGGTAATTTATCTGATTTATTGCTTTCCTTCCTTTAAAATTATGCACATGCGCCTACGGTTATCTTCTTCACGAAATTTGAGGAGTTGGTTGTAATATTGTGGGTGTGGTGGTGCTTGTTGAACTTGCAATATGGTTCTCTTCCTTGAGACATCTCCCATATTTGGGTACACGAATTGCGCAGTTGTGGATTGAGTTATATTGGTGTGGCATATTTGTGGGATAGTTGTGTTTGATAATATAAGGTCATTGGACCTAGAATGAGCACTATCAGGTTTGATTACGGCGTATGGAATAATAATTTAAAATTTGGCTTAAACAATTGGCCATGGTACTTGTTTAACGAGGGAAACTCTGTGACCTGTTGATCTGGTGAGTGGTGGTGATTTCATGTATGTTTCTTTCATTATCAGCAGTGTACGAATGTTTTTTAATGAGGTTTTGTTTGATATGGGGTTTAATACCAGTACCGGGTTGGTTTTGGAGTAGTTACTGTGATCGGGAATGACGCTACGAGCATGCAAGTCGTGTAGTTTGTTATGTGATTATATCTGTGGTTATGATTATGGCTCGATACAGTTTGTTCAGACTTATACAGTGTGTAAAGGCGAGATTCAGGTCTTGTAAGAAATTTAGAATGTTGGGAATTGAATTTTAAGGTTTTTGGGCTAAGGTTAAATTAATAATTTTCAGTTATGTTGTGTTGTCAGGCCTATATAGAATAGGGTGACGTGGGGTCACCCCCGAGTATGTGCTTGGTAAGGTGGAATAGTGATTCGATGGCTTGGAAACAACTCTTGGCACGTTCGAGGACGAACGTATGTTTAAGTGAGGGAGAATGTAATGACCCGACCGGTTGTTTTGAGCATTACGCTCCATTCAACTATTTGAAGTCTTGAATAGCTTCATACGATGTATTATTACTTGTGTGAATTGTCGGTTGTTTTTTCAGGTATTTCAGAGTTAGTTTGGAAGAATGAAATTCAAGGTTTAAAGCTCAAGTTGAAAAGGTTGATCGGATGTTGACTTATGTGTAACCGACCCTGGAATAGAGTTTTCATGATTCCAATAGCTCCGTATGGTAATTTTGGACTTAGGTGTGTGTCCGGAAAATTATTTGGAAGCCCGTAGTTAAATTAGGCTTGAAATGGCGAAAGTATGAAGTTTGGAAGTTTAACCGGATAGTTGACTTTTTGATATCGGGGTCGAAATCCAATTCTAGAAATTGAAATAAGTCTATTATGTCATTTATGACTTGTGTGCAAAATTTGAAGTCATTTCGGATTGATTTGATAGGTTTTGCATTGAATATAGAAGTTGAAAATTTTTAGTTTAATTAAGCTTAAATTGGGGTATGATTTGTGGTTTTAGTGTTGTTTGATGTGATTCGAAGCCTAGAGCAGGTTCGTGTTATGTATTGGGACCTGTTAGTGTGATTGGGCAGGGTCCCGGGGGCCTCGGGTGTGATTCAGAGTTGTTTCAGACCATTTCTCATTGTTTTGAAACTGTTGAAGCTGGTGTATGGTGTTGTTCTTCGAGAACGCGAAGGGTCTTACGTGTTCGCGAAGAAGGATTTTGAGGTGCTGGGAATTTTCCCATCATGAACGCGATGCAGTAGATGCAAATGCAGAACAGAGGCTGGGAAGCCTACGTGAACGCAAGTGGGCTGACGTGAACGCTAAGAGGAAGGGGAACTGGGGGCATGCCTGGCGTTAAGCCTTCGCGAATGCGACTCTTGGCTCGCGAACGCATAGGGCAGAGTTAGGAAGGATTCACGAACACGACGAGGAGGTCGCGAATGCGAAGGTGGAAATTTTGGCAGCACATTTTTGTGCCTCGCGAACACGAGGCAAGGGTCGCGTTCGCGAAGAAGAAAAGCCTGGGCAGTGAGTTTAAGTTCTAAAAATGGGACTTTGTCCCATTTTACGTTTTTGACCATTTGGAGCTCGGAGAGAGACGTTATTCGGGAGAATTTCAAGGAAAACAACGGGGTAAGTGTTCTTAACTCATTATTAGTAAAATTACCTGAATCCATGGTTGTTTTTAACATTTAATTGGTGATTTAAGTTGGAAAATTGTAAAAACCCTCTTGGTTTAATGTGAAGATTTGAGGGCAAATTGATGTCGGAATTTGGTAAAATTTGTATGGTTGAACTCGTAATTGAATGGGTTGTCGGATTTTGTAAGTTTCGTCGAATTCCGAGACGTGGCCCCCATATGCAATTTTTGAGTGTAATTTTTGATTTTGGGGGAAAATTAGTATTTTGATATGGAATTAATTCCTATAATTTGTGTTGACTGAATCAAATTAATTGTGACTAGATTCGAGCCGTTCGGAAGTTGATACATGCAGAATAGAAATTCTGTAGCAATGTTCAGCTTGCCCAACATTGGATTCGTCTTGTTCGAGGTAAGTAACTCTTCTAATATTGGAGTTGAGGATATGAACCCCTGATTATACGTGTTAAGTGTTTGGTGTTGAGGTGACTCACATGCTAGGCGACGGGCGTGTAGGCGTGCACCGTGTGAATTATGACTCTGTTATTCCTGTGGTACTGTGTAGTTACAAGAACTTATCTGTAATTATGAAATCTCCACGTACTATAGTTATCGAGTTATGATTCATGTTAGGAACCATTTCTTGGCTACATGCTTATTCTGTTGGGACACATTGAGGTCGTTACCACCTATTGAGTAATTTCTTACATTGCAACTTCATACTCAGACATATTCATTCATTGCATATCATATTTCAGTCTCGGTTGTTACATATTGACACATCATATCATCATTTTTGGGCTAGTTTCCTGAAATTGTGAGCCCGAGAAAGTGAAGAGATTGGTGATTGAGTGACACCGAGGTCCTGATTGTGAGGATAATGATACCATAGCATGTGAATTATCCATGCAGCATGTAAGTTGTCCGTGTGGTTTATAACGCTTGGGCTGAAGGAGCCCATTCGGAGTCTGCACACACCCAGTGAGCGCGATTAATTTATATTGAGGGATGGATCTTCCCTGGAAAAGGATCTTGTCCGAAGCATTTATACCTGGGGATGGATATTCCCCACGGGCAGAATTGGCCCTACTCGGTATTGAGTGACTGATAGTCAGTTGATGTATATATTCCAGGATGGATCTTCCTTGGGTCGAGTTGGCCATATACAGTACTGAGTGATTGAGCAAGATGAGTAGCAAGTGTGAGACAGTGAGATTGAGTACTCTGAGAGTGTGAGTACATGCGTTCATCTCGGAGATATGTTACATTGACATGCACACATGACATACAGACATAGAGATGTATTTTCTTCATGTTGCACGGTATCACGTCATTCATGACTTCTCACACATATTGACATATGAGCTTAGTGATGCATTTTACACTGGCTATCTGGAAAGAAAATGAAACATCTTATTTATTGTTGGAAGGAGTTTTGGGAAAATTAATATTTTCAAACCTACTCAAATTTTTGGCAACGTAAACGACTAGGGTTTTCACTTACACACTTGAAAGGGAGAAATATTTTGAGAAATCATGATTAAGCTGAGCATTTTATCTCTGAGTTACTTCTTTTATTACTTGCTTTACATTGTTATGGACTGTTGTTGGCTATTGTTGTTGGAACCGGCCTTTGTTTCAACTCGTCACTACTTTCAACCTAAGGTTAGGTTTGTTATTTATTGAGTACATGGGGTTGGTTGTACTCATACTACTCTTCTGCATCCTGCGTGCAGATGTTGGTTGCTGATGTTGCTATGATCGATGGGAGCTGGAATTGAAGACGTGCCTGCGTTCCGGTTGTAGTTGCCTCTTGTTCATGGTAGTTGTAGATTTATAAAAATCTATTTATGTACATTTCAAACAGATGATGTATTTATTTCATACCAGCTTTGTAAATCCTAATCTTAGAAGCTGATGATTTGTACTATCAGTTCTTGGGGAGATGTATCAGTTTCAGATTTTTGCTTTTAATCAATTTCATTGGAATTAGTTAGTTGTTAATTGGCTTACCTAGCGTGCTGGGTTAGGTACCATCATAACTAGTTGGATTTTAGGATCGTGACACACTGATTTTCTCTTTTTTGATCTTCAAATATGAGATATCAGATGCGGGAAATAAATTGAAACCACATTTCGTCTTTGTTCTTTCAGATCCAACTTACAGATTTGTCTCTTTTGTCCATATGTTATGAAGCCAATGGCTTCAGTTTCCATTTTCCTTGATTAAATTTGTAAACCCCAATTTGAAACCCTAGACCTAAATGATGAAACTTCATTCATCTGGTTTCTCCACTCGTTCTTCCAAATCAGAGCATGCATGAGCTCTTCATGAAGATTATTCTGAACCAGAGGTCAAATGCAATGACCTCTGGACCTTCGGCCTTTACACGATGGTTTCAATTCTTGTAACGGCTGTCGTGCACTCACGTTAAAGCTTCATTCATTTTCCTCTCTTATTAACTCTAATTTCAGACTGTCTCTTTAGATTTTCCCCAATCATGCTATCATCATCAGTCTTTCGTCACTTTATACTATCATTTTGAATTTGCTAAAATTCGAAGAGCCTTAATGGCACTATAAATATGGCCTTTAATGTTCTCATCTACCAACACCTAACACAGAAGAAAAAAAACCAAGAACACCTGAAAAAGGCAGAAAGTCAATATAGTAGTTGTCACTACCCATAATCTTAACCTGTTGTGATAGCGCCTATCGTGGGGATAGGCAAGCCGAAATTTAAAAATATTTCCAACACTTTTAACAGAAAATGAATTAAAGCAGTTTGAACAATATAATGTTTTCATAAACGGGATAGAAATCCAAAATACAATGCGGAAGTTCCCAACCACCGGGGTGTCACAGAGTACATGAGCATATATACATCACAAGTCATGAAAATACTATCTATGATAATCTGAAACTAAATACAATAAGTGGAAAGCTGGGGAAGGAGAAATAAGGTCTGCGAAACACCAAGCAGCTACCTTGATAGTTTTCGATAATTTGAATTCCACAACTCAGCAACCACCGTGACCGGAAGCACCTGGGTCTGCATACTAGGTGCAGGGTGTAGCGTGAGTACAACCAACTCAGTAAGTAACAAGACTAAATAAAGAACATAAAGTAGTGATGAGCTTCACAGTTATAGTTCAATTACAGTGATTTAAACATAGGAAAGTAGGCATGCTCTCAAGTTCGATAAATTAGGTCAAACAGTTACTTCGTGACAAGTTTAAGTGAAATAGAGTGTAATATCTTTCAGAAATTGCAAGACAGTGGTACATGGAAGCTAAGTGCAACAACAATGAAATCAAATGCATCCTCTCAGGTCCACAGTCACCCATCCCTCTCATTCACTCAGCACTCGGCACTCGCACTCAGTAGGTACATGCACTCACTGGGAGTGTGTGCAGACTCCGGAGGGGCTCCTTCAGCCCAAGCGATATAATTCGCATGGACAACTCACGTGTTGCATGGACAACTCACATGCTATAGTATAATATCTGGATCCGCACATAGAACTCACGTGCTTCACGGACAACTCAGGTGCTATAGCATCAATATCTCACAATCAGACCCTCGACCTAACTCAGTCATCAATCTCTCCAGTCTCTCGAGCTTTTGGTAATCGTAAAAGCCAGCCCCAACAGAAATGATATAATGTATCAACAAGGAACAATATAGACTAAGATATAATAAACAAGTAAAATTTTGACTGAGTACAGAACAATAATTTAGCAGATAATTCAACATGTACACGACCTATGTGGGTCCCTACAGTGCCATCACATAGTCTAAACATGATTTGTGGTTCAATTTCTCTACTGTTTGGAGAATGTACATATTATTCAACTACACGGTTCCATGAAATTTGACCGAGTCACAATTCCTACGGTGCACGCCCATTAACTAGCATGTACGTCACCTCAAAACCAAATACATAAAACGTAATGCGCAGTTTCGTACCCTTGAAAAAAAATTTAGAACTGTTACTTAACTTAATCCGAGCAAATCTCTACTTCTACACACCCTTGCCTCGCGAAACGACCTCTGAATGCCTCAAATCTAGCCATAAACAATGCGATATAATCAATAGGGGCTAAAGGAATCAACTCCATAAGAAAATGCTAAGCTATTAATCAGAAGACAGCCCCCAAGCCCACATCTTGAAATTCAATAAAAGTCTCAAAACCCGAAAGCCCACTCAACCACGAGTCTAACCGTACCAAATTTATCAAAATCCGACACCAAATCGTCACCCAATTCCCCAAATCAAACTCTGCTAATCCCTAGCCTCAGACTCCAAATTTACACCTTAAATACAAACAACCTAGGTGGGAAAATCAATGGGGAAGCAATATTATTAAGCAAAAATGAGCATAAGGGACTTACCTCAAGAGTCCCTTCGAAAACCCTCTCAAGAATCGCCTAAACCGTGCTTGAAATTTTTTAAATGAAGCCAAAATTGCGAACCCTTATTTTAATAATCTGCCTAGGCTTTCCTCTTCTGCGGACACTAAACCGCTTATGCGGAGCTACATCACACACGCATCTACGACCCATTCCACTCCTATGGTCCCTCACTCCGATTCTACAGACTCGCTTCTGCGAGCATCCAATCCGCTTTTGCAGTCACGCAAATGCGGAACTCCCTATCGCATATGTGTGCCTTCTGCTTCTGCGCACTTCTCGCCGCACCTGCGGCCACGCAGGTGCAGAATGGTCCTCGCACCTGCGACCACCTGCACACTCCCCTACATTCTCGCAGATGCTCAAGCCAGCTCACACCTGCACACTCCCCTCCAATCTCGCACCTACTCAAACCAGCCTACACCTGCGATCAAAGCTCCACAGCTGCGGTTACACCAGCAGAGGTCCATCTTCAGCAATTACTCAACTTCAACTCTTTATTCGTTAACCATCCGGAATTAACCCGATGCCCGCGGGACCTTAATCAAACATACCAAAAAGTCATAAAACCTCATACGAACTTAGTCGAACCCTAAAATCACATCAAACAACTTCAAAAACACGAATCGCACCCCGATTCAAGCCTATTGAAACTAAGGAAATTCAACTTCTACAAGCGATGCCGAAACCTATCAGAACACGTTCGATTGACCCGAAATTTTGCACACAAGTCACATTTTACATTACGGACCTACTCCAGTTTCCGAAATTAGAATCCGACCCCGATATCAAAAAGTCCACTCCCGGTCAAGCTTTCCAAAAATTCAACTTTTGCCATTCCAAGCCTAATTTCACTAAGCACCTCCAATTCACAATCCGAACACACTCATAAGTCCAAAATATCCAACGGAGCTAATGGAACCCTCAAAACTCTATTCCGAAGTCATTTACTCATAGATAAACATCTGGTCAATCATATCAATTTAAGCTTTCAACCTTGAGACTAAGTATCATATTTCATTCCGAATTCACTCCGTACATGAACCGACTACACTGGTAAGTCACATAACAGCTATGAAGTACAAAATGAGCAGTAAATAGGGGAACGGGGCTACAACTCTCAAACACGACCGGTCGGGTCGTTACATCCTCCCCCTTTTAAACAAACGTTCATCCTCGAACGGGTTTAGAAACATACTTGGAGTCCCAAATAGGTGTGGATATCTGCTCCACATATCTCGCTCAGTCTTCCAAGTAGCCTCCTCAACTAGCTGACCTTTCCACTGCACCTTCACTGAAGTTATGTCCTTTGACCTCAACTTATGAACCTGCCGACCCAAAATGGCCACCGGCTCCATATCATAAGTCAAATCACCGTCCAACTAATCTGTGCTGAAATCCACAACATGAGACGGATCGCCGGCATACTTCCGGAGCATAGAAACATGAAACACTGGATGCACACTCGGAAAACTAGGTGGAAAGGCAAGCTTGTAAGCCACATCCCCAATCCTCTAAAGTACCTCAAACAACCCAATATACCGAGGGCTCAATTTGCCCTTTTTCCCAAACATCATAACACCCTTCATAGGTGAAACCTTGAGCAGAACCTTCTCCCCGTACCATGTAAGCAACATCACGGACCATCCTGTCGGCATAACTCTTCTCTCTAAACTACGTCGTGCGAAGCTGCTCCTGAATCATCTTAACCTTGTCCAAAGCATCCTAGACCAAGTCAGTACCCAATAGCCTAGCGTCACCAAGCTCAACCTAACCCACCGGAGATCTACACCGTCTCCCATACAAAGCCTCATACAGAGCTATCTGAATGCGCGACTGGTAGCTGTTATTGTAGTCAAACTCCGCGTGTGGCAGAAACGGATCCCAAGAACCCCCAAAATTAATGACATAAGCGTGTAGCATATCCTCCAATATCTGAATAGTGCACTTGGAACATCCGTCTGTCTGAGGGGAAACTCTGTGCTCAACTCAACCTGGGTAACCAACTCTCGTTGCACGGTTCTCCAAAACTACGATGTGAATTGTGTGCCCCGATCTGAAATGATGGATATTGGCACACCATGGAGACAAACAATCTCTCGGATGTAAATCTCAGTCAACCGCTCCGATTTCAACTCTGGAATCTCTAACCTCTGAAGCAATATGCCCGATCTCTGATGCTCACACCTCACCTGCTGATAATTGAGGCACCGAGCTACAAAACCTACTATATCATTCTTCATTATTTTTCACAAATAATGCTGCCTCAAGTCCTGATACATCTTCGCAGCACCAGGATGAACGAAATACCTTGAGCTGTTGGATTCCTCAAGAATCTACATTAGGCATACAAATCGAAACCTGCATCCTCAATAGCCCATCACCTTAATAGTAACATCTTTGGCATCACAGTGCTTAACCGTGCCCTAAAGGACAAGCAAATAAATGTCATCATACTGGCGCTTTCTGATGCGATCATATAAAGAAGACCGTGAAATCACACAAGCTAGAACCTGACTGGGCTCCGAGACATATAATCTCACGAACTGGTTGGCCAAGGCCTAAACATCAATTGCAAGAGGGCTCTTACCAACAAGAATGAATGCAAGGCTACCCACACTCACCGCCTTTCTAATCAAGGCATCGGCCACCACATTGGCCTTCCCTAGATGCTATAGAATAGTGATATCATAGTCCTTTAGCAGCTCCAACTATCTCCGCTGCCTCAAATTTAGATCCTTCTGTTTGAACAAGTGCTGGAGACTCTGATGATTTGTAAACACCTCACAAGACACACCATAGATATAATGCCTCCAAATCTTCAGTGCATGAATGATGGAAGCTAGCTCTAAATCATGGACATGGTAGTTATTCTCATGAGGATTCAACTGACGCGAAGCATAAGTAATCACTCTGCCCTCCTGCATCAAGACACATCCAATATTGATACGAGAAGCATCACAATACACTGTATAAGAACTAGAAGCTCAAGGTAAAACTAGAACTGGAGCTGTGATCAAGGTTGTCTTGAGCTTCTAAAAGCTCTCCTCACACTCATCCGACTATCTGAAAATAGCACCCTTCTGGGTCAATTTGGTAAAAGAAGATGCAATAGACGAGAAATCCTCCACGAAGCGACGATAATAAGCGGCCAAGCCGAGAAAGCTCCGAATCTCCAAAGCTGAGGGTGGTCTAGGCCTACTTTGAACTACCTATATCTTCTTCGAATCCACCTGAATCCCCTCACTGGACACCACATGCCCTAAGAACGCCACTAAACTAAGCCAAAATTCACATTCGGAGAACTTGGCATAAAGCTTCTCCTCCGTCAACCACTGCAACACAATCCTCAAGTGATGGGCATTCACCTCCTGGCTACGAGAGTACATCAGGATATCATCAATGAACACTATGAAAAACGAGTCACGATAAGGCTGAAATACATTCTTCATTAGATGCATGAATGCTACTGGGGCATTGGTCAGCCCAAAAGACATCACAAGGAACTCATAATGACCATAACAGGCCGTGAATATTGTCTTTAGTATATCCGAGTCCCAAATCCTCAATTGGTGATACCCAGACTCAAGTCAGTCTTAGAGAATACCCTCGCTCCCTGAAGCTGGTCGAATAGATCATCAATGCACGACAAAGGATACTTGTTCTTGATTGTAACTTCATCCGCATTGTACCATCCTTCTTCTTCAAGAAAAGAACCGCTGCACCCCAAGGCGACACACTAGGCCTATTAAATCCCTTATCAAGGAGTTTCTGAAGTTCCTCCTTCAATTCCTTCAACTGAGTCGGTGCCATACAATACGGTGGAGTCGAAATGGGTTGAGTGCCAAGCACCATATCAATACCAAAGTCAATGTCCCTGTCGGGCGGCATGCCCGGCAAGTCTACAGAAAACACATCTGGAAAATCTCGCACCACCGGACCAGAATTAATAGAAGGGATATCAACACCAACATCCCTCACAAAGGTCAAATAAGATAAGCAACCCTTCCCAATTATTGGCTGAGCCTTCAAATATGAAATCACTCTATTGGGGACATAGTCTAGAGAACCTCTCCACTCAGTCCTTGGCAATCCTGGCATCACCAACGTCACGGTCTTAGAATGACAATCCAGAACAACATGACATGGTGATAGCTAATCCATACCCAAGATCACATCAAAGTCCACCATACTAAGCAATAAGAGATCTGCTCTAGTATCTAATCCCCTAATAGTCACTACACACGATCGATATACACCGTGCACAACAATAGTTTCTCCCACTGGCGTAGATACATGAACAGATGAAACTAAGGACTTATGGGGCATATCCAGATAACGAGAAAATTATGACGACACATACGAATAAGTGGAACCAGTGTCAAATAATGCAGAGGCATCCCTGTGGTATACTGAGACAATACTTGTGATCACTGCATCGGAGGCAACAATAATTGGTCTGGTAGGGATAACATAGAATCGGTCCTGACCGCCTCCCGATCGGCCTCCCCCTCTAGGGCAACCTCAAGCTACCTGAGCCCTGCCTCGAGCTGGCTGAGTAGGTGGTGTAACTGTTGGTGCTGGTGCCATTGGCCGAGAACTCTGTTATGGATCCCCATTCAACAACCTAGGGCAATCTCTCTTGATATGATCAAAGTATCCGCACTCGAAACAACCCCTCCTCTAACGGAACTTCTGCTCCTGATAACTCGAGGAACTACCTGTAGAAAACTTAGCGGATGAGGCATGGTGAGAACTCAACGCTGGTAGTGCAATGAATGGATACTGGCCTCTCACCACGCTCCTAGCTATGGAGCATCTCTATCTGCCAAGTAATGTCAACCACCTTGTCAAAAGTGGTGCCAGATACCCTCTCATTAATCATAAGTAACCGCAGCTACTACGTGCAACCATCAATGAACCTCATGATCCTCTTCCTATCAGTTGGAAGTTACG
The DNA here is from genome assembly GCA_000715115.1 of Nicotiana otophora. Classification (NCBI taxonomy): domain Eukaryota; kingdom Viridiplantae; phylum Streptophyta; class Magnoliopsida; order Solanales; family Solanaceae; genus Nicotiana; species Nicotiana otophora. The sequence goes on along the minus strand of AWOL01S0012041.1, from coordinate 336,799 downwards.
AAATTGCATGGTGAGCTAACTCAGAAAACCTCATCTCGTACTAGGTCACAGACATTGCATTCTGCCGAAGCTGCTCAAACTGTCTGTGTAGCTCCTCCCTGCAAGATTGCGGTACGAAATTCTCCAAGAAGAGAACGGAGAACTGCTTCCATGTAAGTGGTGTTATACCGATCTGAAGGCAGCCACAGAAAATTGAAAATTAGTGAACGAGACCACATTGGTCTCCAAAATACTTGTAGTACGAAGAATCCGCTGGCACTTGTTGAATAAGCCATGGGTATCCTCCAAATAAGCACCGCTAAATGATAAAGGGCGAAGCCTCCCAAATCTCTCAAGTCTCCTATGCTCATCATCAGTCATAACGTGGACTACTGGGGCATGAGCAGTTGCAACCAGCTGGGCTGGTAGTACCTCCGGTGTCTGATATCCCTGCATCGCCTGCTCTGGTGTATGTGTAGCGGGGGTATGAGTACCTCTCACGGCCTGAGAAGTGGCTGGCGCGGCATGAGCCGATACCACCTGAGCAAGGCCAGTGCAAACCGTCAATATCTGGTCCAAAGCCTCCTGAAGGCCTGGAATCACAATGGGCACAGCTGGTGTCTGAACTGGCCCCAGTGGATCAACTATATCTGGAACCTGCTCCTCAGTTGGAGGAACTGGTAGATCTGCAGGTGCTGATCTAGCTATTGTACGAATTGCATCCCTGCCCCTACTGCAGCCCTTATCGTGACCTCGGACTCTCGTGGCCTTAGCTGGTGGTACTGGTGGCTATCCATCTAGTCCGGTAGCATGTGTCCTCACCAAAACACTACCTCAATAGTCTCTGAGAATTCGAACTCCACAACTCAGCAACTGCCGTGACCGGAAGCACCTGGGTCTATACACGAGGTGCAAAGTGTAGCATGAGTACAACCAACTCAGTAAGTAACAAAACTAAATAAAGAACTGAAAGTAGTGACGAGCTTCACAGTTATAGTTCAATTACATTGATTTCAACATAGGAAAGTAGGCATGCTCTCAAGTTCAATAAATTATGTCAAACAGTTACTTCATGACAAGTTTAAGTGAAACAGAGAGTAATATCTTTCAAATATTTCAAGACAGTGGTACATGGCCACAGTCACTCATCCCTCCCATTTACTCATCACTCGGCACTCGGCACTCGCACTCAGTAGGTACCTGTGCTCACTGGGGGTGTGTGTAGACTCCAGAGGGGCTCCTTCAACCCAAGCACTATAATCCGCAAGGACAACTCGCGTATTGCACAGATAACTCACGTGCTATATTATAATATCTGGATCCACATGGACAACTCACGTGCTATACAGATAGCTCACCTCGACCTCACTCAGTCATCAATCTCTCCAGTCTCTCGGGCTCTCGGTAATCATGAAAGTTAGCCCCAACAGAAATGATATAATGTATCATTAATGAAGCAATAGAGACTGATATATAATAAACAAGTAAAATTGTGACTGAGTACAAAATAATAATTTAGCAGATAATTCAACATGTACACGACCTCTGGGTCCCTACAGTGCCATCACATTGCCTAAACATAATTTGTGGTTCAATTTCTCTACTACATGGAGAATGTACAGATAACAATATATTATTCAACTACACGGTTCCATGGAATATCACCAAGTCACAATTCCTACGGTGCATGCCCACACACCCGTCACCTAGCATGTGCGTCACATCAAAACCAAATACATAACACGTAATGTGGGGTTTTGTACTTACCTCAATTCGAGCAAATCTCTACTCCAACACACCCTTGCCTCGCGAAACGTCCTCTGAATGCCTCGAATCTAGCCTTAAACAATGCGATATAATCAATACGGGCTAAAGGAATCAACTCCATAAGCAAATGCTAAGCTATTAATCAAAATCAAAAATCGGCTCAAAAGTCGGGCCCACGTCTCTAAATGCGATAAAAGTCACAAAACCCGAAAGCCCACTCAACCACGAGTATAACCATACCAAATTTATAAAATACGACACCAAATCGTCACCCAATTCCCCAAATCAAACTCTCCAAATACCTAGCCTCAAACTCTCAATTTACACCTTAAATACGCACCAACTAGGTGGGAAAATAAATGGGGAAGTAATATGATTGATAAAAAATGAGCACAAGGGACTTACCTCAAAAATCCCCTCATAAACCCTCTCAAGAATCGCCTAAACCGTGCTTGAAATGTTTGAAATGAAGCCAAAATCGCGAACCCTTGTTTTAATAATCTACCAAGGCTTTCCACTTCTGTGGACACTAAACCGCTTTTGCGGTGTCGTATAAGGGATATCACACACGCATTTGCGCCCCTTTTTTCTCCTACGATCCCTCACTCTGCTTCTGCGGACTCGCGTCTGCGAGCATCCAAGCCACTTTTGCAGTCCCAGTTCATCTGCCCACTTCCGCTACTATGGTCCTCCTGCCACACTACGGTCACACAGATATGGAACTCCCTATCGCACCTGCGTGCCTTCCGCTTCTGCGCACCTCTCGCCGAACCTACGGCCATACAGGTGCGGAAAAGTCCGCGCACCTGCGACCACCTGCACACTCACCTCCAATCTCGCACTTGCGCAAGCCAGCCTGCACCTACGAGCTCGCACCTGCACATTCCCCTCCAATCTCTCACCTGCGCAAGACAGCCCTCACCTAAGAGCCCGCACATGTGATCAATGCTCCGCATGTGCGGTTACACCAGTAGAGGTCCATTTTCCGCAATCACTCAACTTCAACTTTTGATCTGTTAACTATCCAGAATCAACCCGAGGCCCCCGAGAACTCAACCAAACATACCAACAAGTTCTAAAACATCATACAAACTTAGTTGAGCCCTCAAACCACATCAAAAAGCTTCAAAAACACGAATCGTACCCTAATTCAAGCCTATTGAAACTAAGAAAATTAAACTTCTATAAATGACGCCGAAACCTATTAAAACACGTCCGATTGACCCCAAATTTTGTGCACAAGTCACATTTGACATTACGGACCTACTCAAACTTCTGGAATCAGAATCCGACCCCGATATAAAAAAATCCACTCCCGGTCAAGCTTCCCAAAAATTCAATTTTGCCATTCCAAGACTAATTCCACTACGGACCTCCAATTCACAATCCGAATACGCTCCTAAGTCCTAAATCACCCAACGGAGCTAACAGAACTCTCAAAACTCTATTTCGAAGTTGTTTAATTATTGATCGACATCCGGTCAATCATTTCAACTTAAGCTTTCAACCTTAAGACTAAGTGTCTCATTTGATTCTGAATTCACTCTGGACCCAAACCGACTACCCTGGTAAGTCACATAACAGCTATAAAGTACAAAATGAGCAGTAAATGGGGGAATGAGGCTACAACTCTCAAAAACAACCGGCCGGATCATTACAGTAGTTTTAGAATTTCTTCGGCTAAGGCTACGCTCTTATCCGAATTCTGATTTTTTTCTCCTAGGTACTCATTTGGTTGAAGCCTTTGAGTTATTGGATCATAAAGGCTAAATGAGTCCTATTTGGTTTGTTTCCTTATAGAAGGTCGGGATACCTTCAACCTTTTCTCTTTTATTTGTCTTACTTGAATACTATGAACATGTTGTTGCCTTCTATTAATTGTATTAGTTTATAATGCCTTTCATTAGCATAGAATTATTATTTTTAGTTCGTGATAAGATGTTGTTCACATGTGATCATTTGTTATGCTCTTAAATATCCTTCAACGGTGTTGATTGAACTGTATGTGACCTTAATGACTTTCAGATAGCCAATATGATTAAACTTTCTTAATGTGATTTAATGACTTCCATGCTTGTTTAAAACTCCATATTTTCTGTCAATAGTTCTATAGTGATCTTTATTGTCATCTTTAACTCCAAAGACTATTTTCTTGCATTCTATTGCTCAGTAGTCGAGATCATTGTTTCATAATCCTAATTAGGACAAAATTTGAAAGTTCATAGTTTACATCCTCGCCATTTAACTAAAGCATGAAAAGTCTGAGTGTTTAAATGCTCTTCTTCTCTATATCAATGTCTATTAATTTTGAGAATAACTTTTGAGTTGTCATTGTGACAATGTTAGGGTGCAAAAGTATTGTTAGGGTGAACTTTTATGAACTTAAGTGACCATTCTGCCTATATTTTGTTGTTACCAAGTTGTCTATCATAAAACAAACATATTTATGACTATCTTTAAGCTTGACATACTATCTCAGGTTTAGATAAAGCCTCCAGTTACATGTTTGAGTCAAACCTATTTGGTATAATCCTTCCCTCGTCTATAACCCCCCTCCCTTTATGACATTGATGTCTTAATTCTATAGTAGGTAAAGTTCACCATGTGTAGGATCACAACCTCATGTAAAGTATCTATGAATAGTTGATTGAATGTTGCATGTCCCTCTGTTTGTCTGCATGACCTCATGTCTCTATACTCTGTCTTGAAATTGCACTTGATCCTCTCTTTCCCCATTGGTGAACTAAACTTAATTTGGGAACCCTAAGAGGATTTCCTATTGTTGTTGCTTGGACATAATAGTTTACCTGTTTCAATATAAGATAAGTATTCTGGGAAGGTATGATTCTATCCCCAATTCTGTAGTGAAGTAATATTGGTAATCTGTTGATTCTGTTTAAGCATTCTAGAAACTCCACTATTTAACTCTAAAGATCTATAGACCTCTTAAGAGTTTTGATTATGTTCTGATGTCCCTAATAACTTATGCAAAAGTTTTCAGTTATAGCATGTTTGTTTGAACCCTCTATTAATGCCTTTAAAAGTTCAAGTAGAATTGTTAATCTATACATGTGCTAGTGGCCAAGCCTAAGCTAATCAATTTATAATTAGTCTTTCAAGGCAAAGATATCTACATTTTTAGGTTGTTGCATATCTGAATTATGTGTTATGTGCCTCTCCTTTGAATATGACCCTAAGTGTTTGGATATAATACTATAGTGTGTGTGTTTCCCCCTTCATATGTGTTTGAAATCTGATCTTTAAATTTGTTTAGCATGAGTATCCATTCCCTTGATATTAGAAGTGTGGTTAAAAGTGAAATTATTCTTATATTATCCTGTTAGGAGGGAAGTATACTTTTGTGGTAGGGGATATTATAGTATTTAGTTTACATTGAGAAGGCCTTATTGGCATTTAAACCCACAGGAAAAAATGAGTCATTAGTGGTTAGGGGTGTTTGGGAGTGGAGTTTAACTCTAGGTTGGGCTTCTCTCCCCGGCACAAGAATTGCCCTAGCTCTTGAGACCCTTGGGAACTTTGAAGTGTCAGGGGATTCAAAGGGGGCATCGACCTTGAGTAGAACTCTCTCATTAGCCCTTAATTCATTGACACTTGTTGGTCTTTAGGGGTTTAGTGTGACAACGAAAGGTTTTCAATGTAAATTATTTGCCATGCATAACCACCACATTGTATAATTTTCTCATAGTATTTGAGTATTGATATTTTATTATATTCTTTCCCCAGTCATTTGCGTATATAGTTCTTACATGGTTGAATATGCTGAACATATAAAGCATGTATCTAATGACCTTCTCTTTCTTTTGAACATATACATTTGTCCTTGCTGAATATTTCTGGAAAGTCTGAGATCATCTGTAGCTAAGGGTTTACAAATGAAACCGATAAACTGCACCAACCCGATAATCCGAGTCGAACCGAGAAACAAAACCCGACTATGGTTTGACTTGATTTGGCTTTAACTAAAAAAAGTCAAACCGAAATCAAAGTAACCCGACATTATTTGTATAGAAGTTTTAAATATATTTAATATATAAAAATATTTATGGTAGTTCATAGTTTTATATTTTAACGTATTTTTTCAAGCTTGGGCTTATAATTTTTGAATGCTCCAATAAGTTTTATAGTCCATAAATGATAGTAACGCAAATAAATCCTAAACCAAAATCAAATCAATACTAATTCTAATAAAAAACATTCAATTCAATTGTACTATGAATGAAAATAGTGTTGGATATCTATATTTTAGTTTTCCCATGGTTTAAATAAAATATATAACTTATTTTCCTTTTAGTAGTTAGTCATGTAAATAATAGTACTTATTAGTCATAATTTTAAATTATATTTGTTTTCATTATGGCTTATTAATAATATTTATTTTATGCGATTTTATTAGATTTATTGTTGAATATTTTAGTACAATGCCATGACTCATCTCATATTTAAATTTATTTTATTGAAAACCACCTTATATAGTTCTGTCTTACTAAGATTAAAGAAATATTTTGAGCACAAATTTTACTATTTTTGCTTTGAAGACTTTATGAAAAAAAAACGAAAAAAAACCCCAAAACCCAAAAAACCCGAGAAAATCGAGATTAAAAAACCCGACTTTTATTGGTTTGGTTTGGTATTTAGATTTAATAACTCAATACAATTGGTTTGGTTTGGTAATTAGAAAATTCGAACCAACCCGATCCATGTACACCCATAGCCGTAGTCGCATCTTCACTGCTGGGTCTGCCTCTTTGAGGCCCAATTACTAAAGTCCAATCATTTCCCTCTAAATTACCTTTACTATTGTTTACTGCTTCGTTATTTTAGTTTACTGCTTCGTTACCCTTAATCCGTTGTCTTGTTGCTTTGTTGCATCTTTGTTGTTATTTCACATGTATACAACGCTTATATATTGGATTACATGCTTTATTTATACCTTAAGTCATATAAAACATAAGCAAGCCCTAAATAACATACGATTTAAAAAAAAGTAGTTAGTAACGAATCCCCGTTTCGCTAATTATAATTTGCTTAAATCATTACTATGTTTTCGCTCACCTTCATTTTTCTTAAAAGATTTTGAAGCCCAAGAACTTAGAAAAAACCAGCAGACCCATTTTCAAAGGGAAATCAGATCTGAATCGCAAGCTTTATCTTCATAGAGGTAAATCAGAATTTCGCAAAAAATGAAGCACTATCGCCCTAAAGGATTTTTGCACAAAACGACCTTTCTTCAAATACTCAAATGAGAGTATATCTTAGGCTCATCCCATCTTATTAGAGTAATATACACCTCCATGCTTTAAGAATAAGTTAGTTCTTTTTCACATACTTTCTTAAGTATAAACATCCTTATATATCTTCTCACATATATATACATTGACGCTATTTTCCTCTATAATTCATACCCCTTTTAAATAACACCTACCTTTTGTAAGAATTATGTCTTAACATACGGTAAGCCATGTCTTTAAAATCCTGATTAAGGCATAGTATAAATAATTGATTCCAAATGTAGTTCAATCCTATGGAGCTACCTAAGGTAGATTTTAAGGGGTGTCTAACACCTTCCCCTTAGAAGAACAAAAACCTGTCACGACCCAAAAGTTAACCTATCATGATGACGCCTATCATGATACTAGGCAAGCCCACTATTCAGACATTTACAACTCTTCCAAATTTAAAACACTTTAAAATATATCAAAGTAGGTTCAAACAACTGAAAATCTCATAAATACTGGATAAAACAGTCATAACCCAATATTGATGTTTAACAAAACCAAGGTGTCACTGAGTACATGAACATCTATACAAATACAGAGTCTGAATCACTGTCTAAGAAACTGAAACTGATTAAGTAAAAATTGAAGAATAGGGAAGGAGAGTCAAGATCTGCGCAGGCCAGGGCAGCTACCTCGATAATCTCTGAATGTCGGTAAATTCTGATAATCAGCAACCACCATGTCCGGAAACCCCTGGATCTGCACACGAAGTGCAGGGTGTAGCATGAGTACAACCAACTCAGTAAGTAATGTCTAACTATTGGGCTGAAAGAAATGACGTGCGTCACAGATACTGTCCAATTACAAACTTACAGTATAGAAATGTCAGCATGCTTACAAATTAAACAGTTAAAGCCAAAGCAGGTAAAATATGTCAATTTCAATTAAAACAAGATATGGTACATCTCGATATCTACATGCAAGTTATGTATGCCAACTGAAGTACAAAACAATGATGAACTCATATGCATACTCTCAGAGTATCAATCACTCATCCCTTCCATTCACTGCATCCTCACAGTCACTCATTCCTTACAGTCACTTCATCCTCACAGTCACTCAATCCTCCCAATCACTCGACACTCGCACTCAATAGGTACCTACGTTCATTGTGGGTGAGCAGACTTTGGAGGCGCAATGTTGCGGCGTACAGCCCGAACCCATAAATATCCAATCATGGTATGAATCAATAACATATGTTGCGGCGTACAACCCGAACCCATAAATATCCTCACAATCAGGCCCTTGGCCTCACTCAGTCATCAATCTCTCCAGTCTCTCGGGCTCACAAGAATCATGATAATCAGCCCAAACAATGATGATATAATGTATAAATAAATGACAACCGAGATAGAGATATGATATGCAAATAATAACTGTGACTGAGTTCATGATTTAAAATTAAGCAAATAATACAACATGTAATGTGACCTTTGTGGTACCAACAGTACCAACATGTAGCCTAAGCATGATTTCTAATATGACTTGCAGCTCAATTTCTCTAACACATGGAGAATATACGGATAGCGACAAGATTATTCAACTATACAGTTCCATGAAATTTACCAAGTCACAAATTCTACGGTACATTCCCATACGCCAGTCACCTAGCATATGTGTGCCACCTCAGCACCAATCACATAACACGTAATTCGGGGTTTCATACCCTTAGAACCAAGTTTAGAAGTATTACATACCTCAAACAGTACAAATCCCTTCTCCAATAAGCCCTTGCCTCATGAATCAGCCTATGAATACCTCGAATCTAGCCCCAAACAATTTGATACAATCAACACGAGCTAAGGGAATCAATTCCATAAGAAAATACTAAGTTCTTAATCAAAAGTCAAAAATTGAACTCAAAAGTCGACCCCCAAGTCCACGTCTCGGAATCCGATAAACGACATAAAATTCGGAAGCCCATTCAACCACGAGTCTAACCATACAAAATTTATTAAATTCCGATACCAAATCACCACTCAAATCCCCGAATTAAACTCTCCAAATCCCTAGCCTCAAACTCCCAAATTCCACCTCAAAAACACACAAACTATGTGGGAAATTCAAAGGGGAAACAATATTGTTGAATAGAAATGATGACAAATGACTTACCTCAAGAAATACCTCAAAGTACCTCTTAAAACGCGCCATATCCCTAGCTTGAAATGTCCAAAATGATGAAAATCACGAAACTTTAGAGTTTTTAACTCTGCCCAGGCATTTCCGCACCTGCGGAGCCTAGGCTCCCACCTGCGCATCCGCTTTTGTGGGGAAACCCGTGCTTCTGCGAAACCCAATAAACAGGCGAGCTCTCGCACCTACTGTCTCAGCCTCGCACCTGCGGGACCTCATTTGTGAACCACCCTTCACTTTTATGATGCTCCTACTGCCTAACCAAATCCGCTTCTGCGGTCAACCACGCGTAGATGCGCATCCGCATCTACGGAACCTCTTCCGCACCTGCGACACCCAAAAACCTTCCTCCTCTTCACAGCTGCGCAAGCTTAGCCATTTATACGGATCTGCACATGCGGCCAATCCCAGTGCAGGTGCGATGACACTAGACCTAAAGCACCAGTATAACACTTAAGCCAATTTTGATCCATTAACCATTCAAAACCAATCTGAGGCGCCCGTGACCTCAACTAAACATGCCAACAAGTCTTAAAACGTGATACGAAGTTAGTCGAGCCCTCAAATCACATAAAACAACATCAAAATATGAATCGCACCTCATTCAAGCCTAATGAAAACTAAGGAATTCAAACTTCTACCATCGATGCCGATACCTATCAAATCACGTTCGATTGACCTCAAATTGTTCACACAAGTCGTGACACAACGAACCTACTACAAGTCCCAAAACCGCAATCCGAGCCCGATAACAATAAAGTAAACTCTCGGTCAAACTTCTCGATTTCCAAAACTTCTAATTTTTCAACTTTCACCATTTCAAGCCTAAATTAACTACGGGCCTCCAAATCACTATCCATACACACTCCTAAATCCAAAATCAGCCAACGGAGCTAATGAAACCATCAAAACTCCATTCCGGAGTCGTTTACACATAAATCAATATCTGGTCAATCTTTTCAACTTAAGCTTCCGACTTTGAAACTAAGTGTCTCATCACATTCCGAAATATCCCCGGAACCGAATCAACTACCCCAATAAGTCACATAACAACAATTAAGCATAAAATGAGCAGTAGATGGGGGAACATGTCTACAACACTCAATCCAACCGACCGGGTCGATATCTCCTCCCTCTCTTAAACAAACATTCATCCTCGAACGGGTCTAAAAACGTACTTGGAGTCTCAAATAGGCATAGATATGTGTGCTACATCTCCTATTCAGTCTCCCAAGTAGCCTCCTCAACTGGCTGACCTCTCCCCTGCACCTTCACTGAAGATATATCCTTTGACCTCAACCTTTGAACTTCCTGATCCAAAATGGTCACCGGCTCCACATTATAAGTCAAATCACCATCCAATTAAACCGTTATGAAATCCAAAACATGAACTTATGAACTTCTAACTTCTACATTCTACGCCGAAACCTATTAAATCAAGTCCGATTGACCTCAAATATTACACACAAGTCATAAATGATACGACGAACCTACTCCAACTCCCGGAACCAAAATCAGAGCCCGGTAACCATAAAGTCAACTCTCAATCAAACATTTAATTTCCAAAGCTTTTAATTGTTCAACTTTCACCATTTCAAGCCTAATTTAACTACGGACCTCCAAAGCACTATACGGACACACTCCTAAGTCCAAAATACCCAACGGAGCTATCGAAACCATCAAAACTTCATTCAGAAGCCATTTGCACACAAGTCCACATCCGGTCAACCTTTAACTTAAGCTGCCAAACTTGAGACTAAGTGTCTCAACTCATTCCGAAACATCCTCGGAACCGAATCAACTACCCTGATCACATAGCAATTAATAAGCATAAAATGATCAGGAAATAGGGGAACGAGGCTACAACACATAAAATAACCGGTCGGATTATTATAGAACCCTTACCCATAATCTCACCGGTTAACAGACTAATAAAAAATATAACCTAGTAATTAAATAGGTTCCTACTATACCTTTAAATATTAGGTGGAGCCTCTCTTTTCATCAACAACAGAGAAACCACTAGTTGAATCTTGTTTTGACTCGTGCAAAATAGGGAGCAACATTGCCCTATCCTACCAAATCGACCAAATTCTGTGCAGCAGGATCCTTTAGGAGTAGATCTTGCATATGGTCTCTTATAGTGGTTGCCACTTCGCTCCCCCTTACGGTGGCGAGTAGTCACACCGATGCTAAGTCAGCCTTCTTACTGAGCGTATCAGCAACTTGATTAGTCTTTCCATTTTGATACTCTAGGTTGAAGTGAAATTTTGCTAGGAGTTCCTACCACCTAGCCAGGCAGCCATTCAGCTTTGGTTGGGTCATGAAATGCCTAACAACTGTATTGTTGGTCTTGACCATGAACGGGATTCCCAGCAGATAGTGCCTCTAAAAGCGTAAGCAATGGACAACAACCAATAATTCTTTTTTTTGGTGGAATCGTGTTGGTCTGTAACCTTCAACTTCCGGCAATGATACCAACTGTTACGTGGCACCTTCCTAAGATTCCTTAGAAGGGCGATGTAAGGCTAAGAAACCGATGTCCGTATAGTTACTATCCGCCAACCGGGGTCCCCTCCGTAGGCTAGACGATATTGTTAGTGTCGTATGGGAAAATCAATATCAAGAGCAATTCAGAGGACATAAAATGGAATTAAGAATGAAAGAAAGCTTAATTGCATTATACAGAAAAGCAACACAGTGTCGACAGGGAGAGACACTAGTAGAGAGAATTGTTTGCTTGCTGGAAAGTTTGATTGCTTGATCCTCCATAATAATGCTTACAAAAATAAACCAAAGTTCCAGGACTTGACCTAACTAAGCTATAGATACATAATGGAAATACATGAAATAAACTACTCTATATTTACAATGAAAAGGACATAGATTTCTACAAGGTTCAAGCAAGTCCATTGGCAGCAACCTAGTCTTTAGCATCAGAGTGTAACAACCCGATCGGTCGTTTTAAGCTCTAGCATGTCGTTCAATGGTTTGAAGCCCTAATAAGCTTCACTTCAGGTATTACAACTTATACGCATGACCGGAATTTAATTTCGGGAAGTTCAGAGTTGATTTGGAAGGAAAATTCTAATTTCGGAAGCTTTAAGTTGGAAAGATTAACTAAAGTGTGTCTTTTGAGTAAATGACCTCGAAATCGGGATTTGAATATTCCAACAGGTTTGTATGATGCTTTTAGACTTGGGTGTATGTTCGAATCGGATTTTGGATGACCCGAGAGCGTTTCGATGCCTATTATGAAAGCTGGCATTTTGGAAGAATTTTATTAATTTGAGTTGAAGTGCATTTCAATGTTATCAATGTTCATTTGGGATTCTGAGTCCGGGAATAGCTCCCGTATGTTGATTCCGGTATTGGGAGCGCGTCCGGAAGTGGATTTGGAGGTCCTTAGGTCATTTCGGGGTCATTTGGTGAAAGTTAGATTTTTGAAGGTTTTTGGAGAGTTTGACCGGGAGTGTACTTTTTGATATCGGGGTCGGATTCCGATTTCGGAAGTTGGAATAGGTCTGTAATGCCAATTATGACTTATGTGCAAAATTGGAGGTCAATCGCATGTGATTTGGTAGGTTTTGGCATTAATTGTAGGAGTTTGAAGTTCTAAAGTTCATTGAGTTTGAATTAGAGAGTGATTTGTAGTTTCGATGTTGTTGGATGTTATTTAAAGGCTCGCCTACATTCATGATGTGTTTTGAGATGTGTTGGTATAATTGGTTGAGGTCCCGAGGGCCTCGAGTGGATTCTGGATGGTTAACGGATCGAGTTTAGACTTGGAAGAAAGGATGAGGCAGCTGATATCTGGTGTGATCGCACCTGCACAAAACGGGTCGCGGGTGCGAGAGTGAGAGAAGAGTCAGGGAGCGCAGGTGTGAGGGTATGTCCTTACTTGCTAAGGCGCAGATGTAGAAGGAAAGGCGCAGGTGTAGAGTCGAGCTAGGCAGAGGGAATGCCCAAGTGCGAGGTTTTGGCCGTAGTTGCGAGACTGCAGATGAGACAAAGAGGCTGCAGGTACGAAAGTCGGGCTGGGTAGAATGCTTTTAAGCGGGGTTTTGGTTCATTTCACCCATTTTTCATTTTGGTTGGGCGATTTTTGGATCTTTTGAAGAGGGGATTTCATCATCTATTATGAGGTAAGTCACTCCCACCTATTTGTAGTCAAATACATGGTTTTTATGTGGATTCAAGTATGGAAATTTGACAGAAATTTAGGATTTTGAAGAAAACTCTAGATATTGGTATTTTTAGATTTTGACCCCGGATTTGGGCATCAAATTGGAAATAAATTATATATTTCAGTTCGTGAGGTCATGGGTAATAGTTAGCTTCGAAAAATTTTGGAATTCAGGCACGTGGGCCCGAGGGTGATTTTTATCGACTTTTCGAGCGGAATTGGAAATTGTTGTAAATTTATTAATTATGAGTATTAGAGCATATTTTGATTAGGTTCCATCTTATTTGACTAGTTTTGGAATGACGGGCATCAGTTTGAGTTGTTGGAGCGTCTTTGGAGCCGGTTATGGAATTGCGGAGCGAGGTAAGTCTCCATTCTAACCTTGTAAGAGGAAATTAACCCCATAGTTGAATTGATTAAATGTGTGCCTCTATTTGTGGGGGCTACGTACGCACAAAGTGACGAGAGTCCGTGCGTAGCTACTAGGTATGCCTATGTATGGGTAGTTTTAGGTTTACATCATGCCTTATTGATATTGTTATTTGACTTGTGGTTATTGTTTGCCTTGAGAAGAAGCAAGATTGAGGTTTGAGTATTAATTGTCTTGAGAAGAATTGAAATTAAGGAAATTAAGTTTTTAAAAAGTTTTCATTTGAACTTCGTATTTTCGAAAAGAAATTGAGGAATATTATAATAACTTAAGAAATTTATATTTGACCGCATCGCATGTATGATCCGCGAGCGGGGTATAAGCTTATTATGATTTATTGATAAATTTATATTTGGCCGCGTCGCATGTATGATCCACGAGCAGGGCAATAGATACATCTATGGTTCGTGTCGTTCGACCCTCGGCAGTGCACAATTTATATGTTGGATTGGGCCGTTCCACCTCGGCATGACTTGTGCATGATTGTATTAATTGCTTTGAAAATTTTAATAATCGATACTGCTTCATTGGCCTGAGCTATAAATTGTTAAATCATAAAAATGAATTTGGGGAAATTTCTTATTAACAAAAGAATTGTTTACTTATTTTATGATATTGGGCTTACAACCGTTCTACATGATCCATGCTTAATTATATCATTGGTATATTAATTATAGCCCATACTAAGTGTCTGAGTCGATCCTCGCCACTACTTCTTTGAGGTTAGGCGGGATACTTACTAGGTACGCGTTGATTTACGTACTCATACTACACTTGCTACATATTTTTGTGCAGGTATATATATGTCTAAAGGCCTTGTGGGCGTAGAGGCGCAGTTATTGTGGGGGACTTAGGTGAGCTGCACTCTCTACTACAATCCGCAGCCAGCACATGCTCCTTTAGAGTATTTATATTTCTCCTGTCCAAATTTTTATTCCAGACAAATGTTGTATTTTATTTCACTTCTAGTTGATGCTCATGCACTTGTGACACCAGGTTTTGGGTGATTATGAGTGTCATGTATTGAACTTGTTGAAAACATTATTATTTACCTTGTAAATTCCATCTTTTACTATTTAATTAAAGGAAAATATGATTTCAAAATATTAAAAACGAGAAGCAAATTGAGTATTTATTGTTGGCTTGCCTGAAAGCGGTGTCGGGCACCATCACGACCTTTAATGGATTTTGGGTCGTGACAACATGGTATCAGAGCACTAGGTTCACTTAGGTCTCACGAGTCATGAACAAGTATAGTAGAGTCTTGCGGATCAGTATAGAGACGTCTGTACTTATCTACAAGAGGCTACCGGGCTGATAGGAGCACTTCCCTTCTTGATTCATCATCGTGCGATTTGATTCCTTTGAGGCTTATGCCTTCATTTACTTCCTATTCAATGTTGTGCGACGTGGAGCGCTTGTTATAAATTTTGAAATCGAGGAATTTTAATGGTACTACGGATGTGGTGCGGGATGTTACTCCCTACATATTTGATTGGGCTATGTCATCGCCTTGTGGAAGGATGTCCTGTCATCTCAACTCAGTAGCTGTATTTCTGATGGTTTTAGGGCTATGCACCAATTGCTATGATGTTCTTGAGTTGTTATTGCACAATATTAAATTAATGGTAGGATACTTGTCTACGTGTAAGGGCAGTGAATGAATTGTAAGGAGGTTCTTCTCAATGCGTGATGCAGAGGTTCAGTGTTTTATTTCCAGCGAAGGGAAAGACAATCGGACTAAGAATGTTTAGGATGGATTGATGGAGTAATGAGACTTGGTATTTTCAAGTGTGGTGGAATCTTCATCCGAGATGTGGTGTCATCGTCCTTGATTAAATGTATTTAGTTTGCCGGTGTTATGGCCTTCTTCAAATTGCCTTTAGGGCAGAGTATTGTGAATGGTGTCGAGGAAGCGGTTGTCAGATGTCGCATCGTGCTGTGGTTCAAAATCGAATTGGTAATCCTAATGTTGATGGCTCAAGGAAGATGATCTTCAGGGAGGTTTAGAGTTGGCGGCAATATGTTGGTTCGGGTGCTACAGAGATGAATTTTGAGTTAAGGCAACACCTGGGCAGTGAAGGATGAGGAAGGACATGTGAGAGGTGTCTAACGATGGTTAAACTTCTAGAAGGCCAAGTATAAGGAATCAGAAGTCGAGTAGTAGCTTAGAAGAGAGGGTTTGACCAAAGTGGGAGAGTGGCAAAGTATCATACGGGTTATGTGGTAGGAGAGCCATACGCCTTGGGGGAAGTTAGAGTGATATGGGATTCATGGTGGACAGTGACTAGGTCTACGGGCTTAATTTGGAATATTGGCTGCTATATTGAGGAAGATTGTGTGTGACAGGAGGGAGTTGCTTAATATGAAGCAGGATACAACATGACCTTGGATTGGAATGTATTGTCGCACCCTTAGTTGATGTCCATGAAGAGTGAACGGACTTGTACAACTGGTGAATGAGCACGGGCTCAGGATGGTTTATTGGCTTCGTGGTAATTGTACTCGGGGCAGCGTTGTTGGAGCATGTCGGCATGGAATTTTCATAGGTGGGATATCTCATATGAGAAGGTTAGCGGTTGCGTGATGTTGATGAAGCTTCTATGAAAAATTTTACTGGTTATCCAGTAAGAGGTCGAATATGTGAACGTGGCCAGTGATTCAGAATGTTCATGAAATGTTTAACATAAGGAATTTTGGCGGGTTCCAGAGTTATGCAATTGTAGCTTCAAGCTAAGTGGGAGAGCCCCAACGTCTATGGTTGGATTGCGTAGTTGTCAACTTGTGCGGTTTCTGGTTATCGGTGTATTGGTGGGTTATTATGAATGAGGAAAGAAAGCATCAGTGGTAATTTGAGCAAAGGATTTGAGGAATGTTTGCTATCTTTGGCCTTATCGGTTCATGTTCGGGTTTTGGGGAGACTTAGAGTCTATATTTTGTGTGGAGGTTATGTATAAGGAAAGAAATTCAGCCGGTTGCTTCTTTGAGAGGGTGTTCATATGGTAACAGGGCCTTGGAGTTTGATTATATTCAGGGACAAGTCAGAGTGGGTGACTATCAACAATGGTCCTAATGGATTCAAAGGTTAAAGTGTGTTGCCAAAGGATTTCGAGTCTGTAGTATGGATATGTATCCAGCTGTTGCAGCGGATTATGAAAGGTGGCTTGGAGTGTTCTACATTATCTTTGGTCTGCGGTGTGGCATTTAAGGAATGGGAAGAAGTAACTTCGTATTCGCGAAAGGGCCTTGCAGAACGAGTATACCAGTTGCCGATGCTATTGTGCGCTTAAGGAGAACATGAAACGGTCCATGGGTATTGAGACAATGTGGTCTCTTGAAATGGGGTCACTCAGGACAAGTGCGGATTTAGTTCGTTACGTTTGAATGGAGCTACTATTATTATTTCTAAGGCAAGTAGAGAATAAATTGGAAGAAGCGGGGCCGGTTAGTAATGGTTGAATCAGCATGATTGTGGCAGTGATCAATTTCTTTAGCGTGAAGTTTTACAGGTGGTTATGGCGGTACATGTGAGGCTTGACGGCCACCTTAATTTGATTTATTCGGAGGTATTCGATTATTATGGCATGTTATGTGTAGATGGATTCCGGGAGGGACATGGTGGTTAAGACCGCTGCGTGGGGGATTGTATTTTCTGCGATTATTTGAATTCAGTCACGTGTGGCAAGGGTTCTCCTAAAATGAGTTAAATGAAAGGTTTCTATATGATGAAATGTGTACCTTATTGGTGGTTCGGGAGTTATGATAAAATTCTTGTACTCTTGCATACTGGTATATTAGGTACAGTGAGCATAATGGGAATTGGAGGTTGAGGATCAAGGTTGCAGTTAAGGTTGACAAGAATGTCAAGGGCTCGGATGAGCAAGGAAGAATTCCGATGTTTAGAGTAAGCTGGTATTATTTTTAGCGTCACCCGAGATCGGTGTCCTGTGTAAGAGGCTCTGTGTACTGAGTTGCAGATTTTTTATTTGCTTTAGAGCATTATAGTGGCCGGCAGTATGGAGGTGCAGATTTGTTACCTGATGCGTAAAGTTATGGGAGTGCATCCCACGGGAAGATTGTATAGATGTTACATGTAGTCACCTGATTGATTAAAGATTTAAAATCAAGTATGAAGATTGTGGTACTGTCGCTAATGTGAGAATTTATACCTGAAGGGCGCTCGGTTCAATTGAATGTGGACTGTGGAAGTTTATTCTGGATTGAAGATTGTTCTTGTGTGTTATGGGAAAAAGGGTTATTGTGGATCCTTGAAAGGTTATTAGCCCAGTGCGGTACGATCTGAATCGACTTGAGGTCCGTGGATGGATCTAAGTGTCAATGTAGGCTCTATATCAGGCCGGATGTGTTCATTTTAGCATAGCGTCATTTTCGGAGGGGTCTTGGGGCCTTAGATGTTATTTTTGTCGTCAGCTATTTCATGTAATACTCAATTGTGCCATGTGGGTTGTGAAACGGTTTGAATATTCACACTCGTATTGAGATCCCGTAGTTTGTGGTATTATGTGAGCAAGATGGCTCTCGAGATGTAGATCATATATCTCACCTTAGTTGTGCTTGAGTTTTATAGCATATGACGCTACCCGTCTCCCCAGGATTTGTATTATGCACTTGGTGTGCTTGTGGTTGATATTCAGGCATTTCGTGAGTATAAGCATTACGGCTCGATGTGTGTTTTCTTTAGATTATTATGTGTGGATCGGGTGGCACGCCACCACGGGTATATGGTTGGATTAGGTGGAACGCTGCCACAGATATATTGTTTGGATCAGGTGGCACTCCACCACGGGTATCATGTGTGTATCGGGTTGCACGCCACAACGGTATGACGTTGAGTACAGTTCCTCATATCTATCTATATGTGTTTTGTTTCTCATTTTCTGGGGAAAGTTCATAACATCTTATCGGTTATTTAAATTACCTACGCGGGTTGAGTAGTTCTTTCTAGAGTTCGTTTTCCTGATGTATCGCATTTGAGTCTGTAGCTTGTTAGCACATTGTGGTATCATATGAGGCTTTTTCAATGTCTGAGGTGGCTTATTGCCTGAGCATCTTGTACTGGGGTGAGACGAGATTATTGAACCTGGGATCAGTGCGATCAGATTTTATATGAAGCATATTAAAGAGTAAATATTATTATTCAGTCCATAATGAGGTAATGGTTCTTGTCGGGAGGAGAGACTCTGTAAATTGTAATTTGGCAGGTGGCTATGAGTTCTACACATCTTCTATGTCGTGTCAGTATTGCAAGAGTTTAAGCAAGGCTTAATTGGTCATGAGGTACACTACGAGCTTCGGTCAGTGAAAATTTTAACTGATGTGCTTTGGAAAGAATACCCTAGGAAAATGAGTTACGTGATGCATGGTAAGAATTCAGTGAGAGTGTACCATCATGTATTGGTACATCGTGTGGTGATTAAACCGATGTTCATATGTTGAAAGCAGGCCCGGTGGAGAGTTCCGGATGTTGGAATTTGGCTCTAACGCTTATTTGATCAAATAAAAGAGAGAATCTTCAGATTGGCTTGAGCTACTGTGCTCAGCTGGGTTGTGGTAGCACGTGTAGGTGCACGAGGTGTTAAACAATGATTTCAGACAACTCCATAGCAATTCTTAGCACGTTCGAGAACGAACGTATGTTTAAGTGGGAGAGAATGTAACGACCCGACCGGTCGTTTTGAGCTCTTGCCCGTCGTTCGGCAGTTTGGGGCCCTGAGAAGCTTCATATCAGGTATTACGAATTGTACGCATGGTTGGAATTTAATTTCGGGAAGTTTGGAGTTGATTGGAAAGAAAATTCTAATTTCGGAAGCTTTAAGTTGGAAAGATTAACTAAGGTGTGATTTTTGAGTAAATGACCTCGAAATCGTGATTTGAAGGTTCCAACAGGTTTGTATGATGATTTTAGACTTGGGCGTATGTTCGGATCGGGTTTTGGATGACCGGGGAGCGTTTCGATGCCTATTATGGAAGTTAGCATTTTGGAACAATTTCATTAATTTGAGTTGAAGTGCATTTTAATGTGATCAATGTCCGTTTAGGATTCCGAGTCTGGGAATATCTCTATATGGTGATTCTGATATTAGGAGCGCATCCGAAATTGGATTTGGATGTTTGTAGGTCATTTCGGGGTCATTTTGTGAAAGTTAGAAATTTGATGGTTTTTGGAGAGTTTGACCGGGAGTAGACCTTTTTATCAGGGTCGGATTCTGATTCCGAAAGTTGGAAT
Source organism: Nicotiana otophora (assembly GCA_000715115.1). Taxonomy (NCBI): domain Eukaryota; kingdom Viridiplantae; phylum Streptophyta; class Magnoliopsida; order Solanales; family Solanaceae; genus Nicotiana; species Nicotiana otophora. The sequence goes on along the minus strand of AWOL01S0012041.1, from coordinate 316,760 downwards.
AGATCTGTAATGCCAATTATGACTTGTGTGCAAAATTGGAAGTCAATTAGACATGATTTGGTAGGTTTCGGCATCAATTGTAGGAATTTGAAGTTCTAGAGTTCATTGAGTTTGAATTGGAGGGTGATTCGTAGTTTTGATGTTTTTAGATGTTATTTAGGGCTCGCCTAAGTTCGTAATGTGTTTTGGGACGTGTTAGTATAATTGGTTGAGCTCCCGAGGGCCTTGGGTGGATTCCGGATGGTTAACGGATCGAGTTTGGACTTGGAAGAAAAGATGAGGCAGTTGATATCTAGTGTGATCGCACCTGCGCAAAAAGGGCCGCAGGTGCGAGGTCGCAGGTGCGAGCCAATCGTCACAAGTGAGGTTTGGGCGAAGCTGGGCAGTGACCGCAGGTGCGAAGGGTTGTCCTTTCCTGCGAGGTCACAGATGCGGAGATGCATCGCAGGTGCGAGATTGAGAGAAGAGTCTGGGAGCGTAGGTGCGAGGGTATGTCCACAACTGCAAAGGCGCAGATGCGGAAGGAAAGATGCAGGTGTGGAGTCGTGCTAGGCATAGGGAATGCGCAGGTGCGAGCTTTTTGGCCTCACCTGCGAGACCGCAGATGAGACGAAGAGGCAGCAGGTGCGAAAGTCGGGCTTGGCAGAATGCTTTTAAGCGGGGTTTGGGTTCATTTCACCCATTTTTCATTTTTGGTTGGGCTTTTTAGCATAACTATTATGAGGTAAGTAACTCCCACCTATTCTGAGTCAAATACATGGTTTTTATGTGGATTCAAGCATGGAAATTTGATAGAAATTTGGGATTTTGAAGAAAACCCTAGAAATTGGTATTTTTGGATTTTGACCACGATTTGGGCATGAAATGTGAAATAAATTATATATTTAAGTTTGTGAGGTCATGGGTAATAGTTATCTTCGAAATATTTCGAAATTCAGGCACGTGGGCCCGAGGGTGAATTTTATCGACTTTTCGAGCGAAATCGGAAATTGTTGTAAATTGATTAATTATGAGTATTAGAGCATATTTTGATTGGGTTGCATCTTATTTGACTTGTTTTGGAACGACGGGCATCGGTTTGAGTTGTTGGAACGTCTTTGGAGCCGGTTATGGAATTGCGAAGCGAGGTAAGTCTCCGTTCAAACCTTGTAAGAGGAAATTAACCCCATAGTTGAATTGATTAAATGTGTGCCTCTATTTGTGGGGGCTACGTACGCACAAGGTGACGAGAGTCCGTGCGTAGCTACTAGCTTTGGTTTCCAGAACCAAAATACGAACCCGGTATCAACAAGGCGAAACATCAACCAATTAAAAAAAACAAATAATTTTCTGACTTTTAATTTTTATCAAAAATTCATAACTCAAGCTAGGGACCTCCGAATTCGATTCCGGGCATACGCCCAGGTCCCACAATTCGATACGGACCCACCGCAACCGTCAAATATATTGAACGAAGTCAACTCAATTGAAGTTTTTAGGCAAAATATTTTATTTTTATCAATTTTTAACATAAATATTTTTCGGATACATACCCGGACTGTGCACGCAAATCGAGAAGGATAAAAATGAGATTTTATGGATTAAGAGCGCAGAATCGAGTTCTAAAACATAAGATGACATTTTGGGTCATCACATTCTCCACCTCTAAATCAACCGTTCATCCTCGAACGGACAAAGATAAGTACCTGGGCTGGTGAAAAGGTGGGGATATCTACTCCGCATATCGGACTCGGACTCCCAAGTGGCTGCCTCAATAGTCTGAGCTCTCCATTGTACTTGAACTGAAGGGTAACACTTTGATCTCAACTGGCGAACTTGCCGGGCTAGAATAGCCATCGGCTCCTCCTCGTAAGTTAAATCCTTGTCCAACTGGTCAGAGGTGAAATCTAACACATGGGACGGATCGCCGTGATACTTTCAAAGCATGGACACATGGAATACCAGATGAACAACTGCTAAAATATGTGGCAACGCAAGCCTATAAGCCACATCTTCCACTCTTTCCAGAATATCAAAAGATCCGATATACCTAGGGTTCAACTTGCCCTTCCTCCCGAACCTTATTACACCCTTCATGGGTTATACTCAAAGAAACACTCTCTCATCGACCATGAATGCAACATCGCGAACTCTGCGGTCGGCTAACACTTCTGCCTGGACTAAGCTGTGCGAAGTCGATCCTGAATAATCTTGACCTTATCCAAGGCATCCTGTACTAAGTCTGTGCCCAACAACCGAGCCTCCCCCGGCTCGAACCACCCAACTGGCGACCGACACCGCCTACCATATAATGCCTCATATGGAGCCATCTGAATGCTCGACTGGTAGCTATTTTTGTAGGCGAACTCTGTAAGGGGCAAGAACTGATCCCACGATCCTCCGAAGTCTATAACACATACGCGGAGCATAGCCTCCAAGATATGAATAGTGCGCTCGGACTGTCTGTCTGTCTGAGGATGAAATGTTGTGCTCAACTCAACGCGCGTACCTAACTCACGCTGTACTTCCATCCAGAAGTGCGAGGTGAACTGCGTACCTCAATCAGAAATGATAGACACGGGCACACCGTGAAGACGGGCGATCTCATGAATGTAAATCTCTGCCAACCGCTCCGAAGAATTGGTAACTGCCATAGGAATGAAGTGCGTTGACTTGGCCAGCCTATCCACAATGACCCAAACTGCATCAAACTTCCTCTGATTCTGTGGGAGTCCAACAACAAAATCGATAGTATACGCTTCCACTTCCACTCAGAAATCTCTAACCTCTGAAGTAAACCACCAGGTCTCTGATGCTCACACTTTACTTTCTAGCAATTTAGACACCAAGCTACATATGCAACTATGTCTTTCTTCATCCTCCTCCACCAATAATGCTGTCGCAGGTCCTGATACATCTTGGCGGCACCCGGATGAATAGAATACCGGAAACTGTGGGCTCCTCAAGAATCAACTCACGAAGTCCATCCACACTGGGCACACAAATACGACCCTGCATGCTCAAAACTCCGTCATCTCCAACAATAACCTGCTTGGCACCACCGTGTTGAACTGTGTCTCTAAGGGTAAGTAAATGAGGATCGTCATTCTGCCGATCTCTGATGCGCTCAAACAAAGAAGACCGAGCAACTGTACAAGCTAAAACACGGCTGGTCTAAGAAACATCAAACCTCACGAATTGGTTGGCCAGGGTCTGAACATCCAATGCAAGCGGTCTCTCACCAACTGGAATATAAGCAAGGCTACCCATACTAGCTGACTTTCTACTCAAAGCATCAGCCACCATATTGGCCTTCCCAGGATGATATAATATGGTGATATCATAGTCTTTCAATTGCTCCAACCACATCATCTGCCTCAAATTGAGTTCCTTCTGCTTGAACAAATAATGCAAGCTCCGATGATCTGTTAATACCTCAAATGGCACGCCGTAAAGATAGTACCTCCAAATCTTCAGTGCGTGAACAATGGCTGCCAGCTCTAGATCATGAACAAGGTAATTCTTCTCGTGAACCTTCAGCTGCCATGAAGCATATGCAATAACCTTGCCACCCTGCATCAATACCATACCCAGACCAATACGCGATGCGTCGCAATATACCGTATACGATCCTGAACCTATAGGTAACACCAATACCGGCGTTGTAGTCAAAGCTATCTTGAGCTTCTGAAAGCTCGCTTCACACTCGTCTGACCACCTGAACGGGGCACCCTTCTAGGTCAACCTGGTCAACGGGGCTGCTATGGATGAAAACCCCTCCACGAATCGACGGTAATAACCCACCAATCCCAAGAAACTACGGATCTCTGTAGCTGATGTGGGTCTGGGCCAGTTCTAAACTGCCTCAATCTTCCTAGGATCCACCTGAATACCCTCTGCTGATATAACGTGACCCAAGAAAACAACCGAACTCAACCAAAACTCGCATTTTGAGAACTTAGCATATAACTGGCTGTCTCTCAGAGTCTGAAGAACGATCTGAAGGTGCTGCTCATGCTCCTCTCGGCTGTGGGAGTAGATCAAGATATCATCAATAAACACAATCACAAAGGAATCCAAGTAGGGCTTGAACACTCGATTCATCAAATCAATGAATGCTGCTGGGGCATTTGTCAGCCCAAATGATATCACTAGAAACTCATAATATCCATACCGAGTCCGAAAAGCTATCTTTGGGACATCGAAAGCCCTAATCCTCAACTGATGGTAGCCAGATCTCAAATCAATCTTCGAAAACACCTTGGCATCCTGAAGCTGATCAAATAAATTATCAATCCTTGGCAATGGATACTTGTTCTTGATGGTGACTTTATTCAACTGCCGATAATCTATACGCATCCTCATCGATCCATATTTCTTCTTCACAAACAACACAAGTGCACCCAAGGGCGAGACACTAGGTCTAATGAAGCCCTTATCAAGCAAATCTTGTAACTGTTCTTTCAATTCTTTCAACTCTGGCGGTGCCATGGGGTGTGGCAGAATGGAATGGGGTTAGTGCCCGGAGCCAAATCAATTCAGAAATCAATATCCCTGTCGGGTGGCATCCCCGGTAGGTCTGCAGAAAACACCTCTGAAAACTCACGAACAACTGGCACTGAATCCATGGAAGGAACCTCCACACTAGAATCGCAGACATAGGCCAAATAAGCTAGACACCCCTTCTTAACCATATGCCGAGCCTTCACATAAGAGATAACCCTACTGGTAGAATGGCCAAGAGTCCCTCTCCACTCTAATCGAGGCAACCCTTGTAAGGCTAAGGTCATTGTCTTGGCGTGACAATCTAATATAGCATGATAAGGTGACAACCAATCCATACGTATGACATCAAAATCAACCATATCGAGAAGTAGAAGATCTACACGAGTCTCAAGACTCCCAATGGTGACCACACATGAATAATAAACTAGATATACAACAATAGCATCCCCCACTGGCGTGGACATATACATAGGAGCATTCAAAGAATCACGGGGCACAACCAAATATGAAGAAAAATAGGATGACACATAGGAGTAAGTAGATCCCGGATCAAATAGAATTGAAGCATCCCCACTGCAAACTGAAACAGTACCTGTGATAACAACGTCAGATGACTCAGCCTCAGGCCTGGCTGGGAAATCATAACACCGGGGCTGGGCCCCACCACTCTGAACTACGTCCCTGGGATGGCCTCTAACTGGATCGTCTCCACCTCTAACGGCCTGACCTCCACCTCTAACAGTCTGGCCTCTACCTCTAGCTTCCTGATCCCTGCCTCTGGAAGGCTGAATAGGTGGTGCAGCAACTGGTGCCAGAACCATGGCACGAGAACTCTGATGCTGTGAGCTGCCCGTTGCCCGAGGGCAAAATCTAGCAATGTGCTTCGGATAACCACAAGTATAACATAACCTTGGCTGCTATGACTGCTGACCCCGAAACTGACCCTGTCGACTTACGTAACCACCCTGATAACTCTGGAGTGGAGGTGCACTAATTGGAGTTGGTGGTACACTGTAAGCTAACTGGTCGGAATAAGGCATATAAGGACCACGACCACCTGAGGTACCGTGGGATGCCTGGAGTGATGAATGAAACGGCCTGGGAGGTTGGACTCTACCAAAAGTACCCCTGCCCCTAGATGAGGCACCGCTGAACTCATCGGAATGACGAAGTCTCTTGTCAGACCCCTAACCTCCCTGAGCAAGAACCATCTCAACTCATCTGGCGACATTAGCAGCCGCCTGAAAAACAATTTCACTCACAGTCTCCTTTGCCATCTGCAATCTGATATTCTGAGCAAGTCCATCAATAAACGTCCTCACCCTCTCTCTCTCGGTGGGAAGCAGAAGAATAGTATGACGGGCCAAATCCACGAAACGGGTCTCATACTGAGTAACAGTCATACTGCCCTGCTGGAGACGCTCAAACTGACGGCGATGCTCCTCTCTCAATGTGATAGGCAAAAACTTCTCTAGGAAGAACTGAGAGAACTGGTCCCGAGTAAGAGCAGGCAACCCAGCTGGTCTGGTTAACAAATACTCTTTCCACGATTTCATGGTGGAACCAGTCATTTGAAATGCAGCAAAATCGACCCATTGGTCTCCACTATACCCATGTTCCGTAGAACCTCGTGACAACTATCAAAATACTCCTGGGGATCCCCTGAAGTAGCACCGCTGAAGTGAATAGGAAAGAGCTTGGTAAACCTGTCCAATCTCCACAAAGCCTTAGAAGACATAGCTAACCCATTACCGGTCTATAGCACAACAACTGGCTGAACTACTCCGACTGAATGAGCTGCTGGAGCCTGATACTGGGGAGCTATCTGCTCTGTAGCGGGAGTAGTGGGAGTTTGGGCCCCTTCTCCAGCCTGAGAGATGGCTGGTGCCATGGGAAATGCACCAGTCTGGGCCACACACTCCATAAGGCCCACCAAATGGACCAATGCATCCTGAAGTACTAGGGTGGCAATGAACCCCTTCGGAACCTGAACTGGCCCGGCAGGAATAATCTGGGCTAGAACCTCCTCGTCAAGCTCTATTTAATGCTCCACTTTTGGGTCTTTTGCTCGGGCTCTGGGCTGAGCCCTTCCCCTACCTCGGCCTCTGGCACGGCCTCAGCCTCGACCTCTGACCCTCATAGGAGCTGCTTCTGGGGTCTCTGGCTGCGGCTCAGCTGAGGAAGCGGTACTTGTTCTCGCCATCTGCGAGAGAATAAGAGTAGAAGAGTTCAATAAGTATTGAGAAAATAACATCGCACGACAAAGAAGAATAGAAGTGAAATGGATCCTAAACTTCATAGCCTATGGAAGATAAGCACAGACGTCTACGTACCGATCCTCCAGACTCTACTAAGCCTGCTCATGAATTATGAGACCTAGGAAACCTAGTGTTCTGATACCAACTTGTCACGATCTGGAATTCCCACCATCGGGACCATGATGACGCCTAACATTTCACTTGTTAGGCAAGCCAACATTAGAGAATCATTAAACCAAATCCTTATTTCCATTCAGTAAATAACAATAATTAGCTTAGATAAAATATAATAAGTGCGGAGTAATATAAAAACTGTATTAATTACTAGCACCCGAATCTGGAGTCACAATTCACAAGCATTCTAGAATTCACTACAAGTAATAGTTTGAAAGAAATACAACTATTTGAATGAAAGAAACAGTAAAACAAAAACGATAGACGGGGACTTCAAGGTCTATAAACGCCGACAGATCTATCTTGAGTCTCCGGATAGTGATCCAACATCTAAAGTCTCGATCAACCCGAGCCGGTACCAAAATCTGCACAGAAAGTGCAGCGTGCAGTATCAGTACAACCAACCCCATATACTGGTAAGTGTCGAGCCTTACCTCGACGAAGTAGTGACAAGGATAAGGCAAGACACCTACAAATAAACCTGTATGATTTAACAATGTATATACAAATAACAGTAATGAAGAGCTAAACAGGAAGTATCGGGAGGGGGAAACATACTGAGGGAAATACAAGGTAAAGAACTACAGCGGAATGATAACTGGAACAACCCATATACTATAAATCAACAGGAACAGTGAATATGGTAAATGAAAAATGCACGGCATCACCCTCCGTGCTTATACTCTCAACCTCACCATAAAGTCAATAGAAACGGCACATCATCACCCTTCGAGCATTAACTCTCATATCATGGCACGACATCACCCTTCGTGCATTAACTCTCATATCATGGCACGACATCACCCTTCGTGCATTAACACTCACAATATGGCACGACATCATCTTTCGTGCTTTTACACTCACAATATGGCACGATATCACCCTTCGTGCATTAACACTCACAATATGGCACGACATCACCCTTCATGCATTAACACTCTCCCTTACCATAATATAGTGAACAATTAATAACATGGAGATAGAATAACAAGTACAAGCCTTACTTCAATATTTGGTTCTGCAATATCAATCTCAACTTTGACGTAAATACTCAATTATCACCTGAAAATCCATAAACATGATAAGAATGATCAATTTAAAAACACTAGTCTAAACACGTAGCAGTTTGGCATAAGAAAGAGACAATATGAGAAAAATGGAAGAAACATAGAAAACAGGTAAATTGGCAGCACATAAGTAGTCGTCACCTCACACACACGCCGCTCACATGAATTTCACATAGCATATAGTCTGAGGTTCCTAATTCCCTTAAGTCAAAGTTAGACACAATACTTACCTCGCTCCGAAGGGCACTTAATACTCAATCACAACTTTTTCTGTAGAATCCACCTCCAAACCACTCGTATCTATTAAAACACGACTCAATAATATCCAATATTGCTAAAGGAATCAATTACATTGCATAAATTTAGATTTCTCAAATTTTCCTCCAAAATGTCGAAAATCAACCTCGGGCCCGCTTGGTCAAAACCCGAGGTTCGGACCAAAATCCATTTACACATTCACCCCCGAGCCCAGATATACAATTAGTTTTGGAATCCGACCTCAAATTGAGGTCTAAATCCCCAAATTTCCGAAATCCCTAGTTTCTACCCAAACCCTAAATTCTACCGTGAAAACTCAAGATTTTAGGTTGAATATTTATGAAATGAAATGGGTAATTGAAAGAAAATGGTTTAGAATCACTTACCAATACTTTGGGGAAGAAATTATCTCTTGAAAAGTTGGAAAAGTGGCTTAATTCCATATTTGATTCTGTTTTAAGTGCTGGGTGACAATGTTCATTGCTTCCGCGTTTGCATCCATGGTCTCGCGTTCGCGTAGAATAAAATCCTCCCTAGCCCAGTTTCCCCTTCTCAATCGCGAGAGTGACTACGCAATTGCGAAGCACAATGTAGTAGACACCAGATACAGCATAGACACACTAGATTTTCCAAGTCTAAAACATCCCGTAGCCTATCCAAAACTCACCCGAGCCCTCGGGGCTCTAAACCAAACATGCACACAAGTCTAAAAATATTATACGAACTTGCTCCCATATCAAATCGCCAAAAATAACACCTAGAACTACGAATTTATCTCCAAATCAAATGAGATTCTCAAGAACACTTTAAAAATTCTATCTTCACCACCAGACGTCCGAATCACGTCAAACCAACTCCGTTTCTCACCACATTTCGCAGATAAGTCATAAATATTATATTGGACCTATACCGGGCTCCGAAACTAAAATACGAACCCAGTATCAACAAGGCCAAATATCAACCAATTAAAAAAACAATTAATTTTTAGACTTTTAATTTTTATTAAAAATTTATAACTCAAGCTAGGGACATACGAATTCGAATCCGGGCATACGTCCAGGTCCCATAATTCGATACGGACTCACCGGGATAGTAAAAATACAGATCCGAGCCTGTTTACCAAAAATGTTGATCGAAGTCAACGCAATTGAAGTTTTCAGGCAAAAAATCATATTTTTATCAGTTTGTAACATAACAGTTTTCGGAAAACATGGCCGGACTGCGCACGCAAATTGAGGTGGGTAAAAATAATATTTTTAAGGCTTAAGAGTACATAATCGAGTTCTAAAACATAAGATATCCTTTTGGGTCATCATAGCTAGAGGCATGCAGTAGGTTGGACTGTCCAGGCTGTAGTTGTTGTTGGTCAACATCCTTTCGGCACCCGTCTACATTCCAGGTTCTACCATTCCTGCTTAGTATTTGTTATCTTAATTGTATTCGTGCTTGTTATAGATTTGTTGCCTGCCTTTTTCCCTTGTGTATTGTATTTCTTTCGGCATGCTTACCTTGCGTCGTTATTAGTTGAGTCCCTATATCTCTGGTGTGCTTAAGAAAATGTTTCGTCCATTTTGAAGCTCTCTTGCTTGTCTGCTTTTGCAGTAGTTTTGGTTTTAGTATATATTCTTAGTTTCTTATTGGTGTAGTGGCTAGTCGGAATAATGATAGAGTAGGGTCATGTCCTTGGGTGGGCCAGAGGGTGGGGGACAAGGGTGGCAAGGGGGTAAGGGTTCTAACAGGCTGAGAATGGGGTCTTGGAACATAGGGACACTGACAGGTAAGTCAATAGAGTTAGGGAGGATTCTTCATAAGAGGTAGATTAATATAGAATGTGTCCAAGAGACTAGATGGAAGGGTACGAGGGCTTGGGATGTTAACGGGTTTAAGCTATGGCATCTAGGAGGGGTTTTGACTACTTATTAGCGTCTTTTAGCTTTTGTTTTATTCCAAAAACCCTTAATTGTGTTTCCGAAAACTGATGGAATTTACTTAATTGCAGGAATATTGGAAGGTGAGCTCCCGAGATGAAATCCAACTCAAGAAAGAGTAATATGAACTTAAGGACAAAAACAGGCACAAAAGCTCAAACTGCGGACCGTAAAATATCATCTGCGGCCGCAGGTCGTGAAGCAATTCTATCAGAGAATGTTGCAAGATGCGGTCCGCACACGAATTATGTGGCCGAAGAAGCTGGGTCAGAGAAAACGTTCAGAGAACCTGCACATCCTTTCCAACACAAGTGCGGACCGCACAAATATTAATTTGTGCGGCCAAAAAAGAAGAGCCACGCAGCCGCACTCAGAATTGTGCGGACCACTGAAGAGCAAGGTGCGGTCGCACTCAGAATTATGCGGCCGTAGATTTCCACTCCTATCAAGATGAAGAAAAGTACGGACTACACATGGAATAGTGCAGACCACACATGGCATTGTGCGGCCGTAGAGCCTCCGAAAGGGCATTTTTGTCTGAAAATTCCAGTTTTGTATAAATAGTAGAGTTTTACAGCTGCTATACTAGACGATTTCTTTTACTCTTTTTAGTAGCTTTTGCTATTTTGAATATTTATTTTATCATTTTAATTATCAATATGGGTTTAATTATCATTTCTTCTCCTATTTCTTCTAGTTTAAGCATGAGTAGATAAATTTTTACTAGGGTTGTGACTCAACCCTAGTGTGTAAATTTAATGGGTGTTTGATTTATTGCTTGTTTATGATTGGGTGTTTATTATCTAGCCTTGTTCTTTTTTTTTTAATAATTAATGGTTGAGAACATTAACTCATGCCTATTTGACTTAGTCTAAACTTGAGAAAGAGAGACTTAGTCTAGAAAACTTGGCTAGCAAGAAATTGGGTCAATCGAGATATTGATAAGCCCAATTAAAGGGTTGAACCTAGAGATAGTAAAACCCGACTTAAGCTTCATATCAACTATTTTGTTCAATACCCATTTGGACTTGAGAAAGATAAATTGGGCAAAATCACTCTCTGACCGAGAGGTATTGAGTGGGTACTTGAGTGTTGATAGCTATAATACACCTAGACCAATAAAACAAGCTTTAAAGTTTACTACCCATTAGGCAAACACCTAAGTGAAGGTCATAGCCCTAGGCCTTTTATATCATTTGGAAAACAACAAAAAACAATTTCCTAGTTTCATTCCTCGAATCGCAATCGTAGTTTAGTTTAGAGTTTTAAAACAAAAGCAAATATTGCGGAAGTACAAATTTAGATATACGAACTCACATGCTAAGATATATACTAATAACACCCATTCATATAGATCCATGCGGAATTCGACCCCGACTCTTGTTGGGTATTAATATTGTATCGACCGTTTTCATAACCTCAAATAAAGGAGTAAAATTGGACGAGATCAATTTTTGGCATGGTTGCCGGGGATATAAAAAATGGTGTTAGCTATATAGTTAGGTGTATGTTTGGGATATCCTATTTTCCTTCCTTGTTACTAACGTGTGAGTGTTATAGGTGCAATCATGGCAAATAGAAATCTCGGAAACATAGCTATGGGGGATGTGGATGTTAAGGATGATGAAATGGATGAGGTCCCTCTTGAACCTTATCCCAATAGACAAGGAAGACTGCCTCAAGACAATATACCCTCTCCCCCACCTCCACCATGAGCGGCTCCACACCGGGTGTTGCCGAATGAAGGGTATGCAAGTTCTATAGTCCCTCCCCGTATTAGGCCGTGCAACTTCCAAATAGCCAAAGTGATGCTTACTTTGCACGAGCAACAAGGGTTCTTCACCGGTGCACCTGGTCAAAATGCATATAAATATTTGAAGGGGTTCGTAAATATGTGTTGGGGGAGCAAACAAACAAATATCTCCGAGGATGCTTTAAGGTTAAGGCTTTTTCCCTTCTCTCTACGGGGAAAAACTTTAGCTTTGTTGGAACGCTTGCCAAATCATTCCATTCATAATTGGGATGAACTTGCAGAGAAATGTATTTCAAAGTACTTCTCTCCCGGGCACATGGCTATTCTTTGGGATGAAATTCTAGCATTCAAGCAAGAGCCCAATGAACCACTGCACGAGATATGAGAAAGGTATAGAACAATTATGAAAGAGTGCCCCAAGAATAATATGATGGAGAACATGATTCAACAAACTTTCTATCGGGGGATCAATACCACCAACCAATGTGAATTGAACCAACTTGCCGGTGGGAACTTCATGACTACGCCCTATGCGGAGGCGTGTGATATTTTGGATGAGATGTCGGATACTTCATCAGTTTGGCAATCTAGATCCAATGTTTCACAAGGTGATCCAATTGTGATTCTTCTTCATAAAGATTTACATGACCATGGGCAAGCCATATCCGAGTTGACAACCACCATGAACCAATTGGCAAAGGCTCAACTTCAACAAGTACAAAACCCGAGTCAAGTCAATGCTATGAAGGAAGTCAATATGATGGTAAACAAGAGAAGAACAAGAAGTCCACAAGTGCAACAAAGAGTGGACAATCTTGTGCAAGCTGATAGTGGATCAAGGTGATTCTTACAATGATCAAGAAGAAGAGGTCCAATATGTGAACAACTTTCAAGGGCAAAGAAACAACTTCCAAGGCCCTAGTCAACAACAATGGAGACCTTCAAATAATCAAGGCAATTGTAATTCTAACAACCAAGGTAATTGGAATAGAGGAAATAATCAAGGCAATTGGAGTGGAAGCAATAACCAAGGGAATTGGCAAAACAATAACAATCAAGGCAACTGGGGAGAGAACAACCAAAGAGGGTGGACTAACAACTAAGGAAATAGGGATCGGGTTTTCAAAGACCCCCGATGAATCAACAATCGATCAACCCGTCTCCTTATCATTCTCATGGTCATAGTTCCTCTAACAATGAAATGAGTCATATTGAGAACATGTTCAAGAAAATGATGGAGAATAATGACGATTCTGATGCCCAACTTGCTTCACACAACACGTCAATCCGAAACTTAGAAGTGCAAATGGGTCAAATCTCTCAAGCTTTAAATTCTCATCCTAAGGGGGCACTACCAAGTGATACGGTGGTGAACTCAAAGGGTGGGAACAATATGGGGCATGCCATAGCCGTTACTACAAGAAGTGGAAGAGGTGGGAATGGACCTATCTCAAGTCAAAGTCAACTTGTGGATGATGAGCAACTGGTAGAAGAGGAGGAGATCCCAAACAATGTTGTGCACACAAATGAGGAAGTGCGGATTGATATTGATGACACGGTGGAAGAGACTCAAGAGGATGTGAACCCATCTAGGGATCATGTGATTGACATACCCGAATTGGTAGTTCAAAAAGCTAATGCACCATTGACTAAGACACCTCCTCCCTATCCTCAAAGGCTTGCCAAGAAAAAAGGCAAGGATCAATTCAAAAGGTTCATTGATATGATGAAGAGTCTCTTGATAAATGTGCTATTAGTTGAATCCTAATAGACAATGCCCAGATATGTAAAGTTTATGAAGGACTTGGTGACAAAAAATGATCGATGAATTTTGAAACTATCAAAGTCACTCACCAAGTTAGTGCAACTGTGCATTCGATAGCTCCTAAGTTGTAAGATCCCAGTGCTTTCACAATCTCTTGTACCATTGGAAGTGTCGAGTTTGCAAAATCTCTTTATGATCTTGGGGCGAGTATCAATTTGATGCCCTATTCGGTTTTTAAAACATTGGGAAATGGGCAACCAAGACCACATCTATAAGATTACAAATGGCCGATCGTACAATGAAGAGT